>CM031989.1:6866421-7041647 GCA_018804465.1 Populus tomentosa | reverse complement strand
AATGTTTATTAGGCTATGCTATGATGATTTGTTTATAATATTCCTGAGTCTAGTGCCAGTGAATATTCGAGCTCGAATAATTCCAACTCTGGCGTTGGTAAAAATTCATAGCTACGAAAAAAAATTAGATCAATATTTTTATTCCCTACTCTAGCGCTAGTGAATAAATAAATAAAAATAAATGTATTTTTATGCATGCAAATATTTTTTATTTTTCTAGCTAAATAAAATAAAAATACAACGAATAAAAATAATATAAATTTAAACTAGTATTTTTATTCCTGACTCTGGCGTTAGTGAATAAACCAATAAATTTACATTATTTTTATTCATGCATACATATTTTTTATTTTTTTATTTTTCTGTTTATTTTTATTTTTATTTTTATTTTTTTAAGTTGGGCCCAGCTCAGCCAATGGGGACTGGACCTAGCCGACCCAGCCTGGTCACTGGCCCAAACCAGTGACTCGACTGGGCAACATGAAGCACGGGTGAACTAAATCACGCATGCATTATCAGATAAAGGAATTAAATGATAATGTACAGTAGGAAGTGAATTAAAATGAAAGGCGGTGAAAGAGAAGTTTACTTACCTGGCTCTGGATACACTGAAGGCAGCAGCAACAATGGCTTTGATCACGGTGGCTTTCCTCTGCTTAGCTTCTTCCCTTCTGCTTGTCTCCTCCTGCCTTTTATGTTCATTGTTTTCTCTCGGTGTCCTGCGTTTCCTGCCTCTTTTCTTCGTCCTCCGCTCGTGACTCTTTTTCTTTAGCTTCCTCTGTTTCTTTAGGAAGAAACAGAGGAACGAAAGTCTGCTCGTGGCTCTCTTCTCGTCTCTATATTATGTCTGTCCAGAGGGGAAAGGGGTGGCGCAACCGAAGACTAGGTTGGCGCTCCTGTGTTGGCTGGCCAACGCGCCTCACCGTTTTTGTCTCTCCCTCTCAGCTCTGTGATTCCCTTTTTTTTGTCGTTCGTGGCTCTATTTTTGTCTCTTCCTCTCAGCTCTGTGATTCCCTCTTTTCTGCCGTTTGTGGCTCTGTTTTTGTCTCTCCCTCTCAGCCCCTTGGTTCTGTCTTTCCCTTGGGTCTTTTTTTTCCGCCCTAGACTCCTGGGTTTTTTATGTCTGGGTTTTAGCTTTTGTCTTCGTGTTCTGCCATTCGTGGCTTTTTTCCCCCCTCGGTGCTTAGTCGTTCCATGGCTTTTATAGCCAGAGAAAACAATGTTGTTTCTTCCAACCATAAAGTGTGATAATTGCAGAAGTAATGGCTGTGCAGCGGTGGGCGTCCATTTTGGTCGGGTGAGGAAGATGAATAGTGAAGGTAAACGGTGTCGTTTTGGTATTCACAGCTATATGCATTTTGGCCCTTGAAGTTTGGAAAGTTTTGTAATTAAGCCCCTAGTTAAATTGTAATTGGACTCCTGCGTTTCGGTGCCTTTTACAAGTTGGTCCTTGGAATTTAATTTTTGCAATTTGGACCCCAATTAAACTCCAAACTTTAATATTTTTTCAATTAAATCCCTGATTTCATTAATTTAATTAAATCCAAAGTCCAATTAAGTCTAAAACTTATCAATTCTCTAATTAAGCCCTTGACTGGATTAATTAAATTAATTTCAAGCTCAATTAAGTCTCAAAACTCATCAATTCTCCAATTAAACCCTTGATTAGATTGATTGAATTAATTCCAAGCTCAATTAAGTCTAAAAACTCATCAATTCTCCAATTAAACCCTTGATTGGATTGATTGAATTAATTCCAAGCTCAATTAAGTCTAAAAACTCATCAATTCTCCAATTAAACCCTTGATTGGATTAATTGAATTAATTCCAAGCTCAATTAAGTCTAAAAACTAATCAATTCTCCAATTAAACCCTTAATTGGATTAATTAAATTAATTCCAAGGTTTAATTAAACCCCAAAACTTCCAATCATGTTGCCCTTAAACCAAATTTTAATTTATTCTTCATTTATTTCATTTTACTTGTTTTTCATCATTATTATTTTTTTATCATTATTTTTTTAAATCCTTTTCAGTAAATAAAATAATAATTATTATTAAAATAAAATAGTAAAAAATTGGGTTATGATGCTCATCATTGCAACTAAAATAACATTACAAATTTAACATCTAGCCATAAAATACATGTACATCATTTTTCATAAGGAAGGTGAACAATATGCTTATCCAAAATTCTTTTAGCATCAAGTACATAATATGCACATTGAATTACACATTAGCTGCTATGATGTCTAAGTTCATATTTGTCACTTTCAACATTACTTTCACAATGAATTATGTAACACATTCAAATCTAAGGTTGCCAATTGTATGTCACCATGCAGCAACTCATTTTCTTAATTTTTGATTCCCTAATCAATAATTAATATTTCATTTCCTTAGTTACCGATTTCCTTGGGTACAATCCTTGATGTAACCATACGTGTTAATCTTATGTTTATTTGTCACCATCACTGCTTGACATAATTTGTTTGTAACATTACCATATTTTCTATTTTTTTAGGTATCACAACTGTTTGTTACATTATCGCCCTATTAACATTTACTTTGACTTAGTAGTACATCAAACAATATTATGTCTTAAGTTACCAATTAATCCCTCATGTCATATACATTTTTAAGTATCGGTTAATGGTCTTACACAATGGTTTCCATTATACAATCAAGGATAGTTTCAATGGTTTTCATTATTTGAAAACAACAACGCCATGATTTCTACTCATTGGAAACAACAACACAATGGTCTCCATTCAAAAAAAAAAAAAAAACCACATGAATTTCTTTTTTATTAGGAACAACTAGAAAGTAACTTTTGTTGCCCATGATTTAATTTAAAAGGATTTGTCAACTTAAACAAAAGCATATGGAAAGGAGAATCTACATCATCTTATAATTAACCAATTCATATTTTGCTTCCTAGGTCATCGTTTTTTTAGGCAACTAAACATCTAAAGTTGTCATAGTTATAGATATTGGTAATTAATCATCAATTATGTCTTTAGTTACTGATACTATGATCATTAAGTATTGTTCATTTCTTATCCTTAGTCACCGATACTATAGCCATTAAGTATCATTCTTATCTCATCCTTAGTCGTCGATACTATGACCACTAAGTATGATCCGGTCTTCCCTTTATGGATGCCAATAATTCTAGCAAACTCATTTGATTACCAACAAATTCAATTATTAATATCTTCCTACCAAGCTATCTTTAATATTTCACTTCATATCTTCATACAACATTATACCACATTATTTTATATGAGTTATGTTCAACGAACAATTGATGACATGTATTATGGTTTAGGAATCCTTGTATATATATTGGATTTTTCCGTGCATAACTACTCATTCCTAACTATAATCAATTTTGTATATGGTTCTTTAAACATTAATTTTAATTGTGAATAACACATCATACTTTTTATTTCATCATATTAGTAAATGCTTTCAAGTGTGATGGTTGACAACACTCATTACCTGAAATCCTATTATGGATCCCATTAACCGAAGTTAACCTCATCCTTTATTCCCGGCTATCCAATATGGATATCATTAGCCAAAACTAATCTTCAATGCTTATTCACGGCTATCTAACATGGATGCCAATAGCCAAAGCTAATCTTATTATTTAGTCTTGGCTACCCAACATGGATACCATTAGCCAAAGCAAATCTCATCATTCATTCCCAGCTTTACAACATGGATACCATTAGCCAAAGCTAATCTCATTAATGAATCCTGGTTATATAATATGGATACCATTAGCTGGAGCTACTCACATCATTTAATCCTGGTTATCCAATATGGATACCATTAGCCAAAGCTAATCTCATCAATGAATCCTAGTTATTCGGCTAATCACATCATTTAATCTCGATTATCAAATACGGATACCATTAGCCGAAGCTATTCACATCATTTAATCCTAGTTATCTAATATTGATACAATTAACCAAAGCTAATCTTATCAATTAATCTCTGTTATCCAATATGGATACCATTAGTTGAAGCTAATCACATTATTATTCATTGTGTTTCTTGAGCAATTTTAATCAATTGAAATTAGGTAGCAACATTATGTATAGGATTTAATAATAATTAGTTAAAAGTATAAACTGCCTACCAGCCCCTCTCATAGTGTGTTCTTGCCCGGTCAAAGAGTAGATCTCAGCCGCACCTCCTGATACATAAAATGATCATTACTTAGTATATTTTTATTTAGGTAATATCAAAGACCATTTCCACACATATACCATAACACACATACATTCATTAAAACATCTTCCATGTTTGTATACTTGTACAGTGATAATATTTTAACAAGATATTCATCTCTAATTTGAGTGAAAGTTATCCATAAAAATTATATCATTATGACATTTAAATTGTCAACAAAACTAAGTTATTCTGACACTTAAAATCATCAACAAAACTTAAGTCATCTTGACATTAAAAATCATTAATGAAAACTAAATCATTCTGACACTGAAAATCATCAATGAAAAAACTAAGTCATTTTAACATTTCTTTTCTCTAAATTCACGTATATGGTTAATACCAAAGTTTCCTCTTAAAAACCATACTTCAACCTAGTTTTGGACAAAACCATAACTAAATTCACTTTCAAAGTTTATGAAGTAAGAGAATCATGTAATGTTTCTATTTCATGACAATATCATACATTTATCAAACATTGTTAAAGAAGAACCATCACTCATTACTATCTTTATGAGGGTTTTTCTTTGCTATCCTCTCTTAAGGTGGTCGAAGCCTATATTGTTCCCTTAATAAGCCTATGTCATTCCCATCACACAAACACATATATTAAAAGAAAAAACAAAACCTTGCTTATTTTTTGGAATGTTGTGTATTTTCTGTCAAAATTAACGAAATAAACGAGGACTTCGGGTGTGTTTGGTATTGCGGTTGCTGTTGTGGTTGTGATTTTAAAAAAGTTGTTTTTATAAAAAGTACTTTTAGTTGAGGTTAGTTTGGAAAAATATATGTTTGGTTAAAACTATGGTTGAAATTGAAGTTGAACAAATAATAGTTTAATGTGTTTGGTTAAAAAAATGCTTTTCAAATTGAGGTTATAAAATAATTAAAAAATATTTTTAATTTAAATATTGTAGATTTAACTACTATTATTACATCATAAAATAAATAATATTGATATCAAATATTTTTTATTATTCCATTAAACTATATACAATGTCATCACATACGAAATCTATCCAACAATGACTATATTTTTCATGGTTTCTTAAGCATGTAACAACAAAAACTGAATTTTTTGTTACGTCATCAAGCGATATCCTTTTAATTTTTTTAATAAAACACAATTAAAAAAAATAAAAAACTGAATTTTTTTAACTGGGTTGGACCCGACAAGAACATAATTGGAATTGCGATCAAATTCCACAAATGCTACTTCATTATGCAATATCCTTTTAATTTATGTAGCATTATTAAATACTAGTTTTTCGAGTAAAACTCATTTTTTAAAAAAAAAAATTTACAATTTCATTACATACAAAATTCATTCGACAAGAATTGTAGTTTTTATGATTTTTTGAGCGTGCAATAAAATTAGATAAAATATTATCGGGAATAAAATTGAGATTACCGTACGAGTAAATTTAATTCACCTTAAACTATTTTCTTAACAAAAAAAATATATTGTTCACATTCACGTGAATAGTGCGAGTGAAATTAATTAATTGCACTGGTTTTTCAAGAAAAAAAAACCTAAACATTTCATGTGAACAATGTGAGTGAATTAATTCACTCGCACTAGTTTTTTTTTTTTTAAAAAAAACTATTCACTTTAATGAACAGTACTATGATGGAGCATGGCTCCACTATTACTGAACAGTGGAGCCATGTTCCACTGTTGATGTTAATTTACAGACAAAAAATAGCAAAATAATTAAGTAATATACTAAAAGGCGTGGGGAAACTACTGTAGCTTCCCCACGCCTTTTACTTATTTAAGCTTCTTCTTTTTTCTTTTTTTTTTTGCCGTTCTTTTTTCTGTTTTTCTTACATTTTTTTTTTGATTTTTTTCTCTGCAGCAGTTTTTTCTTCCTTTTTTTTTTGCTTTTGCTTTTTTTTTTTTTAAATGTTTTTTACTGTAGTAACTTTTTTTTTACATTTTTTTTTAACATGTTGGTTTTTTACTATAGCAGCTTTTTTTTTTCCTCGCTTTTATTTCTTCTATTTTTATATATATAATATATCACTGTGCACACAGTGAAACACTTGATTTTGTTTTTTTCGTTTTGCCCATTGATTTTTTTTTTTTGCTTTTTTTTGTGTTTTTTTTCTTTTAATGAATTTTTTTTGTTTAATTTAGTTTATTAATGTGAAAAAAAAATTTTAATTTAGTTATCATATTTTCATTACATGGATCTCGGTTTTTTTTTATATATATTAAGCTGGTTGAGAACTTAGATTTGTAGTTTTTTTTTTAAAAAAAACAATATGGATTACTACAATGTTTCCCTTACATGATTTTTGTTTGGCTGCATTGTTTTCCCCACATGTTTATTTTTTAAATTATCTTTGTTAAATTTATTTTTTTAATATTGAGTTGGTTGAGAATTTAGCTTTAGTTTTCCCCACGTTTTTTCATTATAATTATTATTATATTGTATTATATTATATAATTGTTTTTTTCTTTTGTTTTTTCTTTTTAATTTTTTTAATGAATTTTTTTTGTTTGATTTATTTTGTTAATGTTATTTTTTTTTATTTAGTTATTATATTTTCATAATACGAATTCGGATTTGATAGGTTAACCTGATTTGACGAGTTATTTTTTTCATTTAGTTTAGTTTGTTAAAGTTAATTTTTTTTCTATTTAATTATCAGACTTTCATGACACGTATCCTAGGTTTGACGGGTTAACTTGGTTTGATGGGTTAACCCGGTTAATTCTAGGTAAACCCGTCTTTTTTTTTTTCTATTCAATTATCAAACTTTCATGACGCCAATCTCAGGTTTTACGGGATAACCTGGTTTAAAGGGTTAACCCAATTAATTCAATTTTCTTTTTCTTTTTCTTCATTAATTTTTTCCTTTATGTTGATTTTTTTTTCTTGGTTTTTTTTAATTAATCTATTTAATTATCACACTTTTATGACACGACCTTGTGGTCAGACCCACATCCAATATTTTTGGGTCCGGTGTTACAGTCAGGCTCACTTAAACTTTGATCATGCAAGTTTAATTTTATTATTAATATTATAAATATTACTCTTAGGTCAGGCGTTGCAGCCAAACCCAAGATTCTTGGGTATAACTTTGCAGAAAAACACAAAATTTTTAAATTTTTATTTTTTAAATATTTTATATATATAAAAAATAACCTGCAACATCACGCGGATATCAAAATTAGTATTTCTCTAGAACTTGTGGATAAATGGGTCTCACAAAAAAAAACTGTTTTTTTTACTTTATCAAACATTAATAATAGTAGTTGTGGCTGCGGAACCAATACCGAACATCTACTTCACGTTGATTGAAACCATTATACACGTGGAACGTTCGCATTGGTCATAATATCGAAAATGAATCTAACAACTGGTGGTTTAGAGAGTGCCAAGGAAGATAACAAGAATAGAGTCCAAAATCTATAGCCTCCAATGAGATGAGAGATTTAGATACCAAAGAGATAAGAACTTCTGCTCTCTCGCTCCCACTGAAATCTCGAATATGGATAAGGAAACAAAACGCATTACTCCCTCCTACAAATACCCCCACCAAGCCAACGCAGTCCCTCCACCAGTCTAAACCACCACTGCAATAGCTAAGCCGCATCATCAGCTAAACAATGGCAGCAGCAACAATGGCCCTCTCCTCCCCTTCATTCGCTGGAAAGGCAGTGAAGCTCACCCCTTCTTCCCCTGAGCTCATGGGCAATGGCCGTGTCTCCATGAGGAAAACCACCAAGCCTGTTTCCTCTGGTAGCCCATGGTACGGTCCAGACCGTGTTAAATACCTGGGTCCTTTCTCCGGTGAGCCCCCATCCTACTTGACTGGTGAGTTCCCTGGTGATTATGGCTGGGACACTGCTGGGCTCTCTGCTGACCCAGAGACCTTCGCCAAGAACCGTGAGCTTGAAGTCATCCACTCCAGATGGGCCATGCTTGGAGCCCTTGGATGTGTCTTCCCCGAGCTCTTGTCCCGCAACGGTGTCAAATTCGGTGAGGCTGTGTGGTTCAAGGCTGGCGCCCAG
Organism: Populus tomentosa; assembly: GCA_018804465.1. Taxonomy (NCBI): domain Eukaryota; kingdom Viridiplantae; phylum Streptophyta; class Magnoliopsida; order Malpighiales; family Salicaceae; genus Populus; species Populus tomentosa. The sequence goes on along the minus strand of CM031989.1, from coordinate 7,033,382 downwards.
ATCTTCAGCGAGGGTGGACTTGACTACTTGGGCAACCCAAGCTTGATCCACGCACAAAGCATCTTGGCCATTTGGGCAACACAAGTGGTCTTGATGGGTGCTGTTGAGGGTTATAGAATTGCTGGTGGGCCACTCGGAGAGATCACTGACCCGATCTACCCAGGTGGAAGCTTTGACCCGTTGGGTCTGGCTGACGACCCAGAGGCATTCGCTGAGTTGAAGGTAAAGGAACTCAAGAATGGTAGGCTGGCTATGTTCTCTATGTTCGGATTCTTTGTCCAAGCCATTGTTACCGGAAAGGGACCATTGGAGAACTTGGCTGACCACCTTGCTGATCCCGTCAACAACAACGCCTGGGCATATGCCACCAACTTCGTCCCCGGAAAGTGAGCTAGCAAAGAAGAGTTTTTCTGTGTTTGGATTGTTGGCCTGTAATGTAAATTTGTGATGTAATGAGACCATGATGTTAATCATATGTGCTAAAAGTGCATAATCTGTATGGTAGTTTGAAAGAAAATCGATTTCCGCCCATTTCTGTGCTTCCTTGTTGGCTACCACCTTTCCGAAGAGCTTGTTAGGTTTTAGGGGGGGCATCAAGAAAATGAAACCACGTTCTTAGGATCAAGCTGGAACCGTCCATTTACAGAATTAAAGGCCCAAGGATTAACTAAATCGTAATGCAAACGGCAAAGATACAGTGAGTTTTCATACATATATGGTATTGAAGTGCACAGTACAATGAAGGCATTCAAGAACCTAACTTGTATCAACTATAATCGAGGATTCTTTTGTGAACAAATGAATGGTTTAATATATATATATTAAGAAAAAAACTCCCGAGCTTGTTCCTCAAATGTAAACTCTCTAAATTCACATCTCTAAGAAACTTCCCTGGATTGCATCTCCGCATTTTCCAAAGGAATCGTTAAGTGGAAGTTTTACCAAGAGTTGGAGAAAACTCAGAGCAGGGAGCATTAAATTGCAAGCTCAAAGCCTCAGGCAGATGTCAATTGGAAAGCATGAGAGAGATACTACAACTAAATCTGCAGCTCTGATTATTTGGAAATCGGAGAGGGACGGTATCATCATCAACATCAAAAACACTAAACCAAACGTCACTGAGGCAACGCTCTAGTCGAGAACCCTACCTCTCATTTAGACCACCAGTTTTTCTTGCAATTGGCATGGAACCATATCTGATAGCTATCATCTGAAAAAAAGACAAATTTACGTGAAGAAAAGGTTCAAGTGTCTGTATTTAGATCTGATAGTAGTGATATGATATAATGATGATGAAGAGTGTAAGTGGGGGAGAATTTGTGGGATGGGAAAGGCTCTGTTATCTAGCCCAAATCATGGTACGAGATGGCACTGTCCATCTCAATATTATCAAATCCCCCGACACAATAAGAAAACAACATGGGGCCGGGTAGTGGTTCCATGTGGAGAACGTTACGAGAAGGATATGATACAGAAACTCATCGGTAATCGTAAATTCTAATACTCCTAATATTATTTACATATTGTGGAATTTTTAGTATTTTAACTAAATTTTAATGGATAATTAAAACATGCTTACAAGTATGATAAATACGATTTTGTTTCTTTAAAAAATATGCATAAAAAAAAAACCCTATAGAAGTGACTATGTTTTTAATGAATACCTGTTGCAAAACATGAATTGTCCACGTTCTGCATACAGGTTTTATCATTCAAAAAGCTCACCCAGGGGGTGGGGCGCGAAGAGAAATGGTACCTAGCCTATGGTGTGAGATGATTGAGGTGCGGTGATGGAACAAAAAAAAATAGAGAAACCAAGAGAGATAATGATGAATATGGTAAATGTTTATGGTTTTTTCAAGTTATTTCTTGGTCTAAAAGCTTTATTCCCTTTGATTTAGGGGTTTTGGGTAGTTGGTTGCTGGATGGGCAAGGTTTTTGTTACTTGGACAACTGAAAAATGGTGCATAAGAGCTGGGTTTTTTGTCTATCTTATCTCCTAATTTTCTCCTCCCTTTTTGCACAAAATTCACCCTTATTTATAAAAAATTAAAGAGAGATATTTGGTCTTTATTGAGCATGAATCTTAGCTCTTAATTTAAATAGAAAGAATCTTAATTATTGGTTAAAAGTCACCATTACAAATTGCAATGACTGGTCGGGTCGGTCTTTTTGGGTCAACTTTGTAGACATATTGGAATAGGGGAAAGATTGAAACAAGGTTGGCGGGATCCTCATTCATCAAAAGATCAATGAGAGCAAGCTTGTTTGGTCACTGGGATTACATTGAAAAGGAAGAATTGTGCCAAAAACCCCACTTCAAGCATGTTGTCTTTACTTGTTTTGGGTAAAAGATAATGAATAGTATCCTTCAAAACAATGTCGTTTCTCTCTCAAATAACAAAACGATAGTGTTTTATACAAAAACACGTCGTTTTTAAATGAATTGATGTCATTTTATTTAAATAAAACACCGCTGTTTTGGATTTTTGGGTTTAAATTAGGTTTAAAATTCATTTTTCAATTTAATCCCTCAACCTTTCAATTTATTCAATTAGGTTTTTTATTGAATTTTTATTATAAGAATCAATTCAATTTCACCTCTATTAAGTTTCAAAATCACCCCCTGATTTAAGCACATTTTTCATCTTAGTTCTTGGTCTTAAAAATTTTCTATTTTGTCCTTAATTGACCTTCAATCTTTCAATTTCTTCAATTTTATCCTTGTTCCAACAGAATTTGGTCCCTGAATCCTTGCACCTTTTACGAAAAGGTCATTAGTCTTGAATTTCTTTATTTTGGCTCCTAATTAACTTTTAAACTTTTAATTTTTTTAATTTTACCCATGTTTTTAATCGAACTAGGTTCTTAAATTCGTGTGTCTTTTGCAAAAAGATCCTTAAGTTCTAAATTTTTTTAATTTGACCCTTAATTGACCTCTCAAACTTTGACTTTCTTTCAATGTATCTCTGGTCTGATTTCACCCAATTGATTTTAAAAAATTAAATTTGATCCTTTAAAATTTCAATCTTCTCAATTAATCCTAATTAAACTTCCAAACTTAATTTTTCACCAATTAAGTTTCTAATAAAATTAATTTGACCCATTAAAGATATAATAAAGTCCTTGCACCAAATTAAATCTTTTAATTTGACCCAAAATAATTATCAAACTTAATTAAACCTTTAATTGAATCCATGATTAAATTATAATTTAATTTGATCAATTTTTTTTTCTACCTATCCAAAATAATACAACTCGCCTTGCCTATCATAATTTGTATTTTAAAATTTCCAATAATTATTAATAAATCAAACAAGGGTTTGTGCTTTAAGCATCACAAACACTGGTTGCCATCATCCTACCAAACTCTGTTCGCTTCCATTCATGTCCAGAACAAAAATAAACCAGTGTCTCTTGAAAAACATAAGCAAAGCACTAAAATAACAGGTTACAAAACCTCCAACTAATCCCCAACCAAGCCTGCAACCCATTCGAGGACTTCATCAACCCAGTTTATGTCCTCCAACAACCATTTAAAAATTCAACAGATAAAAAAAGAAAGAAGTAATTATCAGATTTTATTTTTTTTGAATATCAGTTCATAATATAATTGCACCAGACACGTAATAAGACATTTATAAAATAATGGCTTTAGAATTGAATCTACAATTCGTTTGTTGCAAAACAACAAATCTACGTCACAAGAACTACAACTTTCATCATTGGGTAAAAAATCACGAATCAAAAAACAAAAATGAATATATGGTGATCTGTGTCATTAGAAAAGGAACCTCATTCCTGCCATGCCTGCCAGCTGCTCAATTTCCAAGCCAAATAACCAGGTCCGGAATGGCAATAGAGGGATTTTTTCATCAACTTCGTTGAATGTCTTGAGCTAAATCTCTGAGCAATGTCTTCAAGTTTCCTTGTTTCACTCTATTTTTCTCTGTACATCCAATATAAAACTTCAATGTAGTCTCTTCGGTCTTGACTTTTCAGGCCTGCATTACAAAGTTGTGTCATTTGAGTACCAAAGGCAGACAATGAACATTGAAATAAATTTTAGAGTAGTAACGAAATCATAACAAAATCCCATCAACAGATAGGCAGTTATTGATCATTGGATCTCACTGTCTCAACCATCAAGGGTCTTGTATGGTTAGCTACATAATTCTGGATCATTGGAAGCTACCATATTATTCTCAAGCACAAGTGAGGGGCTTACTGCTGAATGAAGGATATGAAGAAGAATGACTGCTCCACAGTACAAACACAGAGATATAGCAGCCCCAGCTACAAAATTGTAAAACAACCGCATATTGTCTTTTGTGGGTATGAAAACTGTCTTTAGCTTATTAGTCAATTCAAAAAGTCGATGAGATACCTGCAAAAACAAGTAAAATAGGAGCACAAGAAAGATCTTCTTAGTTACTATTTCTATTTCTGATAACATTACGTGGTCAAGAACAAGTTTACTTACTAGGACATAGATGGCTGTTGTAAGCATGAAATTCAGTAATGGATATTCAGGAATAACAGAAAGAAGCCACTTAGGCTGTCCATTGGGCATGTCCGATCTGCAAATGCAAGGAAGTTAGAAACACATTTCTCCTAGCTCGATCAAAATAGATATCAGTAAACTTGCTGAATTCTTTAAAAAAAAAAAGAATTGATCCCTGCTGTGTTGTTAATAAGATTTTTTTTCTGTGCATAATGCATAGCCGTGAAGTTTCAAACTTAATGATACTTCATAAGCAAGCTAAAAATCTTTACCTATTCCATTACCCCAAGTTCCTGAATTCAAAAACATATTCCCAATTTGGCCAGTCACTTATTGTGAAACCAGTCAGATATGCATTTACTAAATCGTACACTATTTTTTCAAATTAGTTAATTTTTAAATTATTCAGTACTAAATATGGATTTTCTTCACATTACTAGTTTATGCTCTTTTCTCACACAAGTCATTAAAGATTACACTTTGCATGACATCTTCAGAACTATCAAAATGGTGCCAAAAACACTTGCAATAAAACACAAAAATCTTAAAGAAGTCCATAATCCATCACCCAAAAATGTATGTGGAAAGATGAGTGTTTGATAACTAAACTGGCATGCAATGTTTTAATATACAACCTTGTTAGAATTGCTCTAAAAAACAGCTAACAACCAAATTGGATCAATGTAGAGTCCTATAACAATGTCATAGCTGGATTTGTTAGTTGCATTTTCAAAGGGCAGTTGCTGGTTTAGTGGTCTCTTGTGCTTTGTGAGGGCACCCATAAAAACTACTTTAAGAATATCTTTCCATAGTTTAAAGTCAGTTAATTGTCTATGCTGATAGAATGAAAAAAGGAGATGCAAATAAACAGAAGAAAAAAAGGGACCAACTAGTTAATCCTCAAACCTCAACCAGATGTGGAACTGCGAAATATAGGTCTCCAAAGTTATCTTGCCCAGCCAACTGTGGATTTAAAGTAGCTCAATTAGGGCAAGTACAAAATTAGCGTGGTTATTCATATTCAAACAAAAAAGCAAACTATGAGAAGTTACTGCCAATGAAAACATGTATACTGGGAAAGATAACATACGCAAAGAGAGTCAAAGAGAAACTCCTGAGCTGCTGAGTGCAATTCCGCAAGCAAATGTAAACACTGAATCACATAAAATTGATATTATAATAAGATGATGGAAGAGTAAATTAGACCAAATTACAAAATCAATATTCTGCAGACCACTCATTGAGCTCCATAAGCATCCTCCATCTATAATAGCTCTTAACAAGGGAAAATAAAATAAAAAAACATATAAACACAAATACCAACATATATCCTTGATACATACGTTATGGGGATCCATGATGTGTAAGGGTGGTACTTGTTGTACGAAACTTTGTCCAGCTTGTAAATACATTCATACCACAGATAACCAACCTTGAAAGGACAAAGAAAGAGATCAAAGCACCATCAGAGGATGAAAACAGCTTATCAGAAATCTAAGGTAACAATGAGTAGACATAATCACGCAACTCACAGATAATGAAACAGCTACTAGGCCTGTTTTGATTGAGAGTTTCTTCTTGATTTCAGATTCCTCCAACTTTTCCATCCACTTCTCGACCTGAAATCTCAAGATGTTTTAAAAGATTTAGATGTTGGGATAGCACGAAGAAACTTAACATGACCACAGTTCAAGTGCTTACATTGGGGTGAAAATAAGCATATATCATCCCAATGATCCATATATAGCGATCAAGTCCCGATCTGAAGTGCCATTCATGCAGCCTAGGGAGGTCAGGCTTCGCAGGATCAGTATAGCCTGCCATAAAGATGTAGCTATTAAGCATATGCAGAAGAAAGGCAATCATGACATTCCAACTGAACTTGAATCTTGAAACTTTTAATCAAGCTAAATTAACCAAGTTCCTGTTTTGGATAATTCTAAAAGAAACAACTTCTTTTGACAATAAAAGAAAGCATAAAAATCAACTAACCTGTCAGATATACATGCAGAACAACAACCGAGATTAAGATCATTAAAATTATAACAGTTAAACAAACAACAAAAAGAAGATTCAGTTCAAGAAAGAACAAAAAAAAACAAAAACAAAACTCAAACCATTCAAAAAAAACATTATATGAAATATATGAGTTTTCTTAAATTTATAATATTATTCTTGAATTTCAATTTTAGTTTCGGAAATTTTTGGAAGAACCACCTTTTTTTTTCAATATTTTTCCATGAATAAAAATATTTTCTTAAAGATATTATTATTTAGGTTTTTGTAAAGATATTAAAAAAAAAACAGTCTATATTATTTTTTAAAACACAAAACTCAAACCATTCAAAAAAACATTATATGAAATATATGAGTTTTCTTAAATTTATAATATTATTCTTGAATTTCAATTTTAGTTTCGGAAATTTTTGGAAGAACCACCTTTTTTTTTCAATATTTTTCCATGAATAAAAATATTTTCTTAAAGTTTTTTTTTATTAAGAACAAAATCTTTTAAGAGCATGTTAAATTCCCTATTTATAGTTTTCTCTTTCTTTCTTATGGGAAGGCAATCTAAGAGGTTATAGAAGACATGTTTGGTGATTGTTGTGTGACTATAAAAGCAGCAGTTTAGATATTAAAAGGTTAAGGTATAATTGGTTGAATTATTTATTCCTTTAAGATTAATATTTTGGGTTAAAGAAATTATATTCTATTCTATAAGATTGATTTCTAGACAAGACATTAAAGACTCTAGACTTGTTATCTTCATCATGACTTGATTTAGTATTGGAGCTAGTTGAATATCTAGCACAATTAAATTATATTAACATGACCCATCATTATGTGGAGTATTACTAGTCAATTCTTGATATTCAATGGTTTTGGTCATAATAACATGACCCACCAATAGTTGCGTAAAGTAGAAATCAAATAAGCTTGTTATATTTCTTTCCATGGTGGTTTATAATATTTTTAAGGTAAAAATCTAATGGTTTCACAATTATTTAACGAATGTCATGTTACTCATTTTTTATATTATATTTTATTTTTCTAAGAAATTTTACCTCCAATGATCATAGATTTTTAGAGATTTTTAAATTATTAATGGCTTTGCTAAAATTCTTATCATTTATTTTTTCTTGGTTGATCACATTATTACCGGTGATATTAGGGTTAGAAGATGAAGAAGCTCTAAGTATGAGATCATAAAGAATATATGTTTGGTTTAAGTAACAAGTTTACTACATTCTGAAAACCAAAATATATAAACTCCATCCCTATCTCATAATCAAATGGCTCTCATACCAGGGTGTGTGTATAATTCAAATATATGTCAACTCTATTGGGATTATTAAACTAGAACTATTTTTTTACTCCATTAACAAGGGGAGATACTTGACAAACTGATCATATTTAATTAAATAAAATTATATTTCCAATTCCCTAAAAAAAGGTAAAATTAATTTTGTAATTAATCATAATTTAAAAAATTCGAAAAAATAATATCCCCTTCACCTAATAGTGGATCTATGCCGACATTATTGATACATAGGTAGCATTCTAAATGGTCAGAAACCTCCTTATGACTAAAATCCTGAAAATGGAACAAGAATAACCCTAGTTTTTGGTCCTTACCAATTTCTTCATCTGATTCTATGGCAATTTTTTCCGGTCAAGATATGTAGCCCATGTTAGGCAGTGACCTGTCTTCATGAACCTATTGGGAGAAGCTTTTGCCCTAGATTCTTATTCCAACTTCAAATTTCAACGGTCGCTACAGTAAACTTTTCTCGCTTTTCTTCACCGCACATGGAGTGTCGATTCAACCACAAATTCCAAGCTGACCACTGTCTGTCATACTGATGCTTCTTTTCTCTAAACGTTTTCAGACATTATTTAGGCAACCGAGCAGAAATTGTTTGGCATTCAGAACACATGGTTAATCCATCAGGTGCCCACCTACAATGGCGTCGCCCCTTAGTCAAAACTACAAGCATTGCCATTGAATCCAAAACTGGTTGCAATAAATATTGGAAAAACATTGAAAGCGAAGGAGTTTCGAGTCTTAATGATTCCGATTTATTTTAATTATTATTATGTAGTAAAAGATACGGGAACCCCACTAGATTTGCTCTTTTTTCTTGTTTTTCCGGGAACCCCGCATGGACTTACTCACCTGGCATCGATCCCATGCCTACAGGCTACCAAAGACGTTCTAGGAAACAGTTCATTCATTATAACATAGTTTGCATAGCTTACAAAACTGACTGATCAATCCTCTAGTTCTAAAACTCATAATTCAATTCCAATAATTTAGTCCCTCCATCAATTACATGTTGTTTTGTCAATTTTTTTTAAAAAAAGTCTTGAGAAGAAACGAAGAAAGAGAAGTAGCTAGGGATGACATATGGGGAATTTTGACTAGAAAATAAGTATTTTGTGAACAGTAGATCACATGTTGATTCATCGTTCCTTTGCCGGTGTTTATGGTGCAAAATTCTGCCCTGGTGGGGCTTTACTTGGTGTGTTCCGGACACACTAGACAACTTCTTGTTCCATTCACCAATGTTTAAGGAAATTTTCAACGTAGACATGAGAAGTTCTCTCTTTTAGTGCTGCCTGGGTGTCCGTGGTTGGCCAGAAATAATAAAGTTTTCAGCAATACATCACCAGATTTGAAGCCATGTTTCTTTCTTACTCTGATGCGTTTATCAGCCTGGATTAAGAGTAATGACAGATTATTCACATATACAGGTTGAATTCGTTGCTGTACAAACATGGAGAGGAGACATCCTGTCGAATGATGAATAGACTTGGTGCATGGCTTTTATATTTTCTAGTGTATTTGTGTAGTCTTCTGCTTTTTTTCATGTTCAATTTATATGTAATATAAGAATAAGACTGGGAAATTGTTTCATTCTCAAAAGATCAATTACACCTCCATATATATATAATACAAAAAAAAAAAAAGTTATGGGGTGGATGCATTTGGAATATAATAAACGTGCAATCCTCCTAACGCTAGGTTCTTGAAAAACATACATGAAAGCATTTCCCAATATTGTATCTTCTCAATCAAATCAATCTCTAATCTAAAGAAAGCACGTATATTCACTTCAAATCAGCACTATTTGAAGTAGGTATATAAGGAAGAAAAGAAGTATTAATTACCTGACAAGTCAGGAAGGTAAGATTATTAAAGCACATGTGCAGTGAGACAGACTTCTCAAGGCTCTTGTCTAGAGAACATGGAAGGAACAATGTCTTGCAAAAGTCCATAATCAGGAACTTGATTAACGTTTTGTGGAAATGCCCCCAAATTTTTGTTGCTTGTGGCAGCAGGCATTTGAACAAGATTATATCCTTGAAGATGAGCTGGGAAGCGCCTAGGCCCAGTTGCCAGGGGTGCAGGTGTTAGCATAGAGTGTGAAAACATGGCCGAAGCGCCTCCTCTAATTGTTGGTGGAATTGGATGATTATGTTGGCCCTCGTACGTTGTAATCACAATTGATGGATCCTGGAATGACCTTTCTACACGTTTCTTCACAGTGCATTTCTGAGTAGTGCACCGGTAATAGCTCCTGATACAAATAATATTTGTTCTGAATTTGATCTGGAACTCGCTTAAATTTGTGACGATGTAGTGTTCTTGGAGATTCAGGCAATCATGTATAGCTAGCTAGCTGTGATGCTCTTGGAATTCAGTTAACACATGAACACAGAAGAATCAAACATATACACACATGTAAACTTGCTGTCTATAATTACCAATCCCTTTTCATCTTATAAATTGAAGATATAAAAGAAAATATATGAAGGGACGAAACAAGCAGTGTCATCTTTGCTCTTCTTTGACCTTAACTTTGGCAATCATCAATAAGAGCGAAAGCATTTTGTCAGTGCCAAATACTTAGTATGTTTCGGCTAACTTGCTGTGCTTTGGGTGTTAGAATTAGAGGCATACCTTGGATATGGACTGTTCCTGACAGCCTTCTGTCCATATTTTCTCCATCTATATCCATCTTCGAGATGGTCAACCTCGCTCTTGGTCATGAAGGCAAATCGTGGCTCTTTTTTCCTTTGCTCAGCTTTCTTCTTTGCCTTTCTGATGACACATATAGTTTTCACAACAAGAGTTACACCATCTTTATTTAAAGAATATCGTCAAGATTAATTAAGAAACTGCAATATGATAATTACATGACGAAAAACCTACTCTTTCTTATCAGAGCATTCTCCACCATCCTCTGGCCTTGAAGGTTGCGTCTCTTTCTTGGTCTTTCCCGAGTCTTCATCACCACCGGCCTCACTTGAAGAAAAAGAGAGTGAAGAATTAGGGGTGGCTGGAATTTGATCGGTGCCATTACTCCAACCTAAAACTCCAGCTTCCATTGGCTTCGAATTGCCTTCTATGCAAGAAAATACTTCAGATGAAGAAGGCGACAGGCCAAAGGCTTTTGCAAGTGAATTAAAGTCCAGGGATCCATGCAAGCACTCACTAAAGCTCATGTATGGAGAAGGATCAAACCCCTGTCCGGGACTGTCATAAGTTGATGAATCAAGAACGGAAAGAGGCTCGACACCAAGGCGATCCTCTTGGAAAGGAGTGTGGCAGTAGAGGTCTCTATGTTCATTAGACATGAATAAAGAAATAGAAGAAGATGAAGTGATCAAGAAGAAGGGGTTTGGTGCTTAGGTTTTGGCTGTGCGTTAAGACTTTTCGCTTGTCTCCTTTATATGTTCATTTACTTGTTCGAGTTCCTATTATATAAAAGAATGATTCCTTGCCGATTCCTCTCTATAAAGAATAGTTGACAAGCTACCAGCTCCAATGAGAAAAGGCAAGAGGTGCCTTCTCACAAGGAAACATTTTCCATCCTCCATATCCGTAGAGTCCCTATTCCTAGTCTACCTTCACGCCTCCTTAAATACTTATTATACTCTTATCGTTTTCAGGAGAAAAAATAATAATAAAAAATGACCGATCGAGGTCTTCAAAGGTTTTTCAACAATAATATTAAATTTCTAATCATTTAAATTGGATGCCATTGGTGCATTATGACCAAGCTATGTATTTAGTAATTAATGTTTATCTGATTTATTAAGAAAATACTAATTAAAAAATGAATAAGGTTAATTATTTATCATGCATGCTGTAATCTTCTTAATTAAAACAAAGAAGAACTCAAGCTATTATTCTTTATTCTTTATTAGTTCTTGCTGGATATATAAAACTCCAATTATTTTAACTTGGCTGGTGGTTTGATTAAAAAAAAATGGAAATTGGAGTTTTAATATTTCTTCTTTTAGATTTTTTATGAAGTTTGTAATAATCCATTTTGACTTTGATTGATGATAAATCTGCATGAAAACATGTATTAAAAATGAAAAAAATGCTTAGGGTTGAGAGACCCCATTAAGCTGAGACATTTACTTAGAAAAAAAAGAAGTTATTATTATTAGATTAAATTTTTGAAAGACATGAATAGATGAGTATCGATTAGAAATTGAAGAGGGAAAAATACTTATTTTATAGCTAAAACTCCCATTTGAAGGAAGAAATTAGTTAACTTGAAATGTATTAATTAGAAAGGAAAAGGAGAAAATATATGTATTTACCTCGAGGGTGAAATTGATATGAATTTCAAATAACATAAAAGGATCATATATGTTAATTTCTAATCTAGGTTTGAAATGTTAAATTTAATAAGTTTAGGTAAACATTAGAAGAGTTAAAAATATGTTAGAATGTAAAAAGGAATTAAACACGTAGTTATAATGGGATTAATTGTGGCTTGATATGTGTAAATGGATGAAGTACATCTATTGACCTAAACTTTTAACTTTATAGAAGACATGGTCTCTATTAATTGATGGTAAAATTTTAATTTGATCTAATAGTTAGATTAAAAGTTATATTTATTAAGATAAAATTATATATTATAAAATATTAAGCGTAAAATCAAATATGATTTCCAACCCTTGCATGGATTGTATCACTGAAAGAACTTCATATATAAACAGGTGATCTTATACCTTTAAATCCTTAAACACATTCAAAGCCTTATATCTCATTGTTTGATAGACATAATCCTTAGCTTTTATTAAGTGCTTTTGAAACCCTGTATAATAAAAAATAGTTTCTTTGTGTTAATAATTGTTAGTTTTTAAGAATTGAAGAAAGATGTCTCTTGAATAAAATTATGATCAGTTGATGTATTGAAAATATCACTCTTTACGACATTAAATCATGGGTTTTTAGAAATAAATAGACAAAATGCTCCCTTTTTAAAGGCTAAAACTCTGCTTTGGAACCTAACTCTTCTTTTCAAAATAACCTTTCATTTGTCTCAAGTCTATTTAGCCATTCATTTTCCAAGAAAAATGGAAGCCTCTTAGCACTTGAATGACATGTTTTTTTTTCATTTTTAACCAAAGAAATCTAAATCGCTATTTGATAAAAATTCTTTTAAATTTACATCTTAATGATTTCATTTTAATTATCCGGCTTACATAAACACAATCATTAAAATTTGCAGCTTAGTCCCAAAAAAAAATCACAACATTCATTGATGAAATTTGCAAAGTTCTTAATAAAAATGGTGATAATTCATATGTACCTCGTGATGACTACCAGGAAAGATGAACACAACTAGATCAGTTAGGGGTAATTTTTTATATATAAAAAAATCATGATAATTATAATAGTTAGATAATGATTTGAAGAACTCCATCACAATCGATGTGTAGTGTAGCATAGGTTATTCATGATGATGAAAAATAAGCAATGATGGAATACCTTTAAACCGCACAAGCAGAACTAATTTAGGTTAAGTTAAGATGATGGATGAATCATGTCTATCTAGTGATTAAAAGTAGAGAGAATAAAAAGAAAAAAACTAAGATGAGCATTAAAGGCATCGAAACAATTCAAGCATGCCAATGATCAATTATTGATGCTTTCAAAACCAGAAAACCTTTAAAATACATATGATGTCTAAAAAAACAATTGAGCTTTTAAAATATGCAATTTAAGCTTCCTCTTAGCTTCAAGAAATATTATTAAAGAATAAATTCAAAATCATTTGTTGTTATACAATGTACTCCCCCATGTTTTTTTGAATACTTTAACTTCATCATTCTTTGAAAATCACTTCAAGTTCATCACTCTTTAAAACAACTATGTTTCTTAAAATTATTTGGAGTTCATCCCTTTATAAAATTACTTTATTTTAAAATCACTTCAAGAAATAAATATGATGTCTAAAAAAACAATTGAGCTTTTAAAATATGCAATTTAAGCTTCCTCTTGGCTTCAAGAAATATTATTCAAGAATAAATTCAAAATCATTTGTTGTTATACAATGGATTTCCCCATGTTTTTTAAATTACTTTGACTTCATCACTCTTTAAAAATCACTTCAAGTTTGTTATCTTGTAAAATAACTATATTTTTTTAAATCACTTTGAGCTATTCACTCTTTAGAATGACCATGTTCTTAAAACTACCTCAAGTTCATCATTCTATAAAATTACTATGTTTTTTTTAAAAAAAATCATTTTGAGTTTGTCACTTTATAAAATAACTAAATAATAAAAAACCTTCGAGTGATTAACATTTTTAGAAAAAAAAAATGTAAGCTTAACACTCTTTAACATGATTGTGTTTTCTAAAATCTTCGAGTTCATCACTCTACAAAACAACTAGATTTTCAAGAAAGAAAAACCTTCAAGCTTGTCGCTTGTTAAGGAAAAGGAATCGGATCTCTTTTGTATTGATCCTTTAATTTACATTAGTTGGATTCCAAGATTATCGGTTCATTATTATTTAGATACATCACAAGATGATCCTTTCATATATATTAGTGTTGATCCCAATTACCTTTTTTTTATTATTATTATTGAAATGTAAGAATATATTAAAGATCAAAAATATACAAGGCTGGAGAAAATGGATAGTTGTAATAACCCATTTTGACCCTTTCATTTAAAAAACAAATTTTCGATGTTATTTTTCTATACAAACTTATTATACAAAGTTAAAGGAAATTGAATTTTCTAATAATTTTATATCCTAAATATTGTAAGAAAATGGATAATTTTAATGACCTATTTTGACCCCCCTGTTTTTCAAACATATTTAAAAAAAATAAAACATTTTGAGAAAAATAAAAAGTAAAAATAGAAGAAGAGTGTGGAGCGGAAAATAAAGAAATAGAGACTAAAATAAATATAAGAGTTTAAACTCATCTCCAAAACAACTATAAGATTAAAGATGAGAAGATAGGGATAAAAAAAAAAGATATGTAGAAATGAAAGGATAAGTAGAAAGTGGACTATAAATATACTAGAAAGCAGAAGAAAATGAAGAGAAAAAAATTTGGAGATGAGAGCCTAAATGAAAGACAAACATAGAAAAATCAATGGAAAAATAAACATACGGAGACAAAAAAAAAATCTAAAGAGGAGAGAAACCTAGAAAAAAGGAAACCAAAGGAAAGAAAAACATAAAAAAAAATCATGAAAAGCAATATACACATAAAAAATAATAATGAGAGAAAACATAGAGAAATAGAAAGGAGACAAGAAAAGGGAAAAAAACTAAAGGAAAACAACAAAAAAAAAAAGTAGGAAAGAAAAGACTGGAAAAAAAAAAGAGCAAATAAGAAAAAGTTATACATCTTTCTCCCACCTTATTGGATTTTAATCACTCTTACTCAATTCAAATAACAACAATTCTAACCCTGTTATTTTTCACCTATCATAGCCTAGACCTCCCTTTCTAGTTGAGAACCCACCTCTACTCAACTTACAACAACCATCTTTTTACAACTACAATAAACACCGCCCCTCCTCCTTTCTCTCACAAGAACAATAGCCTAACAAACCTACCATTATCCATCATAGTAATAGACCAGAACTGGTACAGGTTTATTTTTATTTTTTTTATATTGTTAATGGTTGTGTTTGATTTTGCATATGATTGTCATGTGTAGATGATTTTTGTGTGGCTATTTGATTTTCTTATATAGATGTGTTTTAAGTATAGATGTTTTTATCCTTTGCTGATTTGTTTAAATTAATTTGTTTTAATTTATTTTGCATGATTTATGATCAACCTCAAAGTAATATGATACTTAAACAACTCTTATTCTTTAGAGGTTAAAGAATTTGATCATTTTTTAAAACCACACACGAAAAATAGTTAGCTAATTAAAATATAAGGGTAATCACATATACATCATAAAAGATTTGTTTCTTGGTTAGAATCACATAAATAATTGATTTATTGTATATGTATGCACCAAGATTAGGATTAGTTTTGTTTAAATTTACTATGGAGTGGTAAGGAATTCACTATAGAGCTAGACTAACTTTAGTATGGACTTAAGTAGTGTTTCTCGCCAACTATTTTGTTTCATCTCATGAAAAATTCTTCATTCCATGATTTCCTGACCTCTTTTCTCCACAAATCACAGCAACCAACCTCAAACCATCTCCTATCGCTAGGGATGTATATTTTGTTTTTGCTCTCTTAGATTTTTGTTTTGATTCTATCAAAAGTTCTTTTCCCCTTGCGAAACAAATTCGCTTTGTTGATTTGTTACGTTGCCTAGCGATTGCCAAGTAATTAACAACATTCAAGAATGATGCTTTGTCAATTACAACATGTGATGCCTTTTCTTTCTTTTACTTGGATTAGAGTTTACGTAATGAACATCCATGCTGATTCATGTTTGATGCTTGCTGTTATGGTACCTTTTCTTCTTTTTTTGTTCTACTAGTTCTTGTTGGTTTGCCTTTTCTTTCTAACTTTCTATGGTGGTTTTGTTAGTTCAATCCCTCATATTTGATGCTTTTCTTTCAATTTGCTTTTTTAAGTGTTACGTGCGAGTCAAATAAAGAAAATCTTTTGTCATGATCAAACATTGAAAAGGCTATACGAGAAAGCCTAAAAGTTACTGTTTGGAATTTTCAATATTTGCTTAGTTGATTTTGGGTTTTTTTTCTATTTTATTTGGAGATCTTTTGTTATTTTTCTAGTCTTATTTAGGATGTTTTACCTCGTATAAATAGGGTTATTTAGCTAGTCTTTAAGGTTTCTTCTTGGTATTTTGATTTCAAAAATAATATTGTGTGTGCAAGGTTGCTCGTACTCTTAATTCTTCATTGAACTCCTTGGAACTTATCAAAAATTACTTATTTACGATGATCATTCTTATACTTTCAATTCTTGATTCTTTATAATCAAGAAGTTATGGTTTGTATCCAATAACTATGGTTATATGATTCAGGTAACCACTGGGTTGGGTTCTTTTGAACTTGATTTTAATTTTTTTGGATTATGTTTAATCTTTATTAGAGATTTGATAGTTCTTATCATTCAGGTTCATATCAGTTGATATCAAAGCTTAGTTCTAAAATCAAGTTTTATTTATCTATCTTTAAATTTTTCGTCTTTGTTTTTTATTAATTTTAAGAATCTATATTTTTGTTATTGTTTATCAATTCTTCAATTGTGGTAATTATTATATATATAAAAAAAAGATAAAGTTTCTTTTAAATTATAGCTACCACCAAAATAGATTAAAAAAAAAAAAGAATTTGCAAATTTGGTTTCTATCATAAATTGAGATTATAAAAAGGTTGATTTTGGGTCCTAAAAAAATTGTAATTCATATCAATTTTGTTTCATCAGTGGGTATTCATTTGTTTGATATTGATTTTGGGTTATTTGAGTTTATATTGGTTTTGGGTTTTGTTGAGTCATTCTTAAACTTTGTTTTTGTTTTTGTTTTCTTAAATGTCTTATTTCTTAAACTATATTGGTTAGAGATTGCAAACTATTTTTTTTATTATTTTTGTTTAATTTCTTAAACAGTTGAAAAGGTGAGCAAGAGAGGTGAAAGGCAAAAACATTAGACTATTATTATGAAAAATCAAATTTTAAGTGACACACTAGTAAAGTGATATTTTTTAGGTAAATACATAAGGTGAGGAGTTTTTTATTTACTAACAAAATTTTCAGATTTGATAATGTCTTTCAAAAGCGCATCACCTAAGAAGGGAAAGAAGAACACTTTGTTCAAAAGTCATGCAACAATATTTTAAGATGATGAATTTGATGTTTGGCAAGGTGAAGGGTAGAGTGGATAGATAAGAGGTCACAATTGGTAATTTACAAGAAGGGTTATAAAGATGTGCTACTATACATATAGATGAGTTTGTTGATGAGAATAAGGATGAAGATGTTAATGATTTTGACCATACTTCATTTGGCTAAGAGGGACAAATATTGGCAACGAGAAAATATCGATGATAGGAGATTTCGACAACATGGAAACTTCAACCATAAAAGAATTAGAAAAGATCTTGGGTTTTGTTATGGGTTGGACATAAATCTTGGGAGTATTAAGATGAAGATGCTTGCTTTCTAAGAGAGGAGTCATCTAGAAGCTTACTTAAAATGAGAGGAGAAAGCAGAGTTGGTCGTTGATTATCACAACTAATTATTCAAATGAGAAAAAGATAGAATTAGTTGTGATTGAATTTATCAATTATGATATTAATTGGTGGGATCAACCTTATTTTAAGTAGGAGAAAGAATTATAATAAGCTTGTTGATATATGGGATGAGATGAAAGTAATCATGAGAAAAAGATTTGTTCCTAATCATTATTATTAGGAGTTGTATTAGAAATTCCAAAGTTTAACTCAAGGTTCTAAAAGTGTAGAGGACTACCATAAAGAGATTGAGGTAGCTATGATTTGGGCGAATATAGTGAACGATAGAGAAGCTACCATGGATAAATTCTTTGATGGTTTGAAAAATAACAAATGTTTTAGAGTTACAACATTATATAGATTTAGAAGAGATAGTGCATATGGCTACAAAAGTTGAGCAATAACTTAAGAGAAAGGGTACTTCACAACAAGTTTAAAATTGAAGTTCTTCTTTCAAATAAAAGCTAAATTGAAGGGAGGAAGGAGCTTCCCAAACCAAACCAAATATAGAAGTTAAAACCAAACCACCTAGGGGGGAAAGGAAGTCTCTATGTACTTTAAAGGTAAATATGAAACTCAAACACCCTATAATCATGATTTTAAGTGTTACTTATGTTTAAGAATAGATCATATAGCTTCTCAATATCTAAACAAGATAGTTAAGATCTTACGTGATCATAGGGAGGTTAAAACCAAAAGTTACAGCAATGATAAGGAGATGTCACCACTTAAGAATGCTAGTGATGATGATGTACAGTAACTGGTTAAGGGTGAATCTCTTGTTATTAGGCAAGTATTTAATGTTCAAGTCAAGAAGGAAGATTTTATGCAAAAAAGGAAAAATATTTTATATACAAGATGTCATATTAGTAATAAGATATATAATATGATTATAGATGGTGAGAGTTATGTTAATGTAGTTAGCACTACACTTGTCAACAAGTTGAACTTGAGTACTACAAAATGTCTTACGCCTTATAAACTTCAGTGGTTGAATGAATATAGTGAAGTAAAGGTGAATATACAAGTTATGATTTCATTTTCAATTAGAAGATATAATAATTAAGTTTTATGTGATGCTGTTCCTATCCATATAGGTTATTTGTTATTAGAGAGGTCATAGCAGCTTGATAAAAGGGTTGTAAATGACGGGTTTAACCAAAATCAACACCTATGATAAGGTTGGGAGGATTGGGATTGCAACCCGATTATTCAAGGTCACAAAGTGAATTTTTAATGTGCTGATGTTTTTTTAATTGCAAAATTTTAGTGTTTTGATGTTATTATTTTTTAACTATCAACTTTTATGTGTTTAACGAGTTGATGTTGTTTTTAAACTATTAATTTTAATATGCAGTTGGTTTTTTTTTTAATTGTGAATTGTAATATGTTGATATTATTTTTGAATTGAGAATTTTAATGTGAATATTTCTTTATAATTCTGTGAAATTTGTATATATGCTTGATTTTTATTTTTGGCTTGTTGCATTTCACATATGATTTTTTTATAAGCATTTTCATGTAAAAAGAAAATATATATATATATCATGTTTTTGTTGATTGTGTTATATTCCTAATATTTTGTGTGTGCATTGTTCCATGTCCCTTCTTTTGAGAAAGAATTTGAATTGGGTGAACATGACCTCATATAAACCTAATAAATATAAGTAGAATTGTTATAGACATGTTAGACATGGGTCAAAGCTCATTTTTTATAATCCATATAGGTCCAATGCTTGTTTAAAAAAAAATGTTTTGTTATTTATTTTTAATGCTTGGGGTAAATAGGCTCATAGCGAGCTAGTGTCTTGGATATTAAGAGAAGGAATATATCCTCTTGGTTTTTATTTTTTTAAAAAAAAAAAGTTTTCAATTTAATATTCACTAATAATATAATTAAGAATATTGATTTTTAATAATTAATAATATTTATTAATGCTATAATTGTAAATATTATTATGTTTAGTAATGTTAAAGTCATGAATATTATTTTTTTCATGTAGTACTTATTACACAAGAGTTGAAAATATTTTTAATTAAATATTTATTGAAGTCAAAATCAAGATAAATAAATTATTAATAATAGCACAGAAAAAAATTCAACCATGAACCACTAATAGTGCACACCCATTAGATTTTAAATAATAAAAAAGATTCATAGACAACAACAATAAGTCTTAACTATAAAAGAAGAAAAAAAATATATCCTAAAAGATTCAGTACATAAGTTATCCTTAGACTAATATCAAACACTCACCTTGGAAGCCTTTAAATCCCCAATTTGAAGCCAAAATCACATTTATTGCAATTGCCAAACTCTTCATTTCTCCAGGGTTTTTCCATCATGTTTGAAATTAAAGCTTTATTATTTAGTTTTTATTTTGAGAATAAGTGTTTTATATATGTCAGACACTAGAAATACTTTAGTTTATTTTTTATTTAATAATTATTCAATTTTTTCTTCATGGAAACAAGTAGTAGTAGAGGAAAGGAGTTTTTTTGTAGATTTCTGTGGAGAAATAGTTTTTTTCTTTCTTTAATGTGTATTTTATTTTTATACGGACTTGAATCAAAAGTTAATATTACCAAAGTTTCTCAAGCTACCTTGAAGATCAAATGTGAAAGGTTTTCAAAGGGTTAGATTCTTTCCTTTGTCAAAACTACTTTTGACTCATTGTAACTCGTTAATTAAGGTGAGATTAACAAAGATTTTATTTAAATCAATGACCATATGTCACCGTTTGCAATAGGACAAGGCGGCCTGACCATGCCCTAACATATTATTTTTCCTCTTATTTTTTTTTTTAATTAATGTCGGTATCTGAACTAGTTTATATATATCTCGATTAATCCTACAGGTCCTGAAATTAACGACCATGTAAACTTCTAGCAGTCATAATATTTATAGAACTCGAACTAATGACCTGTAGGAAGTAAATCAAGGATATGACCAATTAAATTATACCTTTAAATTTATTTATTTTTATTTTCTTTTGTTGAGTGAAGGTCATGTTTGAAGAAAAAAATAAATTAAAAAATCCTCTTAATTAGTCTAAATCAGCTCAATCCCAGTCAAGCTCAATACTTAGAATTGAAAAGGTCGTCTTGTGATTCTTAAAAAAATTGAGAATTATTAGGAAAGTAATCAAGGGCGTGCGCCCTGGTATGCTCTCGAGGCTGTCACTCACCTCCCTGTGTGGGCTCATTGCTGATTCATGATTCTAGTTTTTTACCTCTTGGAAAGGGAACTTGAAAGAGATTTCAAGAGTGGAGTTTTGACAGCCAAAAAATATGTATGATGTAAAGCATCTACAGACTCTGCATTCGGAAATCAAAGCTGAGTATATATTACTTGCCCTTTAAAAAATATTTTATCTTTAGATTTTTTTTTCTATTGAATTTTTTTTTTTCTATGGATTCTATTTTTTAATATTATATTGATTTTAAATTGGTATTTATAATTTATTTTGGCTTATCATCTTCTATAAAGTTATTTTAATCTCAAGCATCCTAATATTTAGTTGATGATTAATTTTATAAGTATCTATTTTTGTTACCATATTATTATATAAAAAAAATTAAATAAATAAATAAATAAATAAAATTATTAAACCCAATAAAATTTATAATTTGGATTGAGGGTTAAGCTATGAATCAATCAAATATGTTTTTGTCTTGCTATTAAAATAAAAAAGATATCATCTTAAATTTTTTTAAAATCTAAACTATAATTTTTACTTATTATTTGATTGTTTTTTAATTCACCAAACCAACTAGATTATATCACATCAATTTTTATATGAATCAATTTTAAATTCAAATTAAATAAGATCTCAATTTCAAGGATGATTTGTTGAATTGGAGTTAATAATAATATTAAACAGTTTCATGTGGCATGGATTTTTTCTTTTCATGTTAAATTTTTTTATCACGTGACCCTCAACATAGCACGAGATAGTAAATTGTACAGTAATCAATTGAGCTTTTTTAATGTAAACTTTCTAACAAGTTATGAACACAAATACGGTTTTAAAAGATCCACATTAAATTAAGTTAAAAAATCTAAAATGTGTAGCCAATTTCACGTAGCGATTTCATAGCAGCTGCAGTGTGCAGCCTCTTATATTTTACTACAGTTTTAAACAGTAAAATATTTTTTTCAATTTCAGGAAGGCTTGATATCCACGTTGACAAATGATATTAGGGAGCTTGCCACTGCCCCCTACCCCCTAACACATAAGAAAGCACACAAACACACACGGGCAGATACTTGCTGCAGAATGCAGATTCAATCAGGATAAAAGTCTTGCTACTGTAATTGTTATTGAGACAACACAAGAAAGACTATCCCAGATGATGGGAGAGAGGAGGAGCCCCACCTTTACTCATTCAACAACAAATATTCACATTTGATGAAGACCCCAAATCATTACTGAGCCTCTTCGTCTCTTGGCATCTCAAAAATAATTAATCCACCAGGTCTACACTCGAAAATTTACCTTATAATCCAATCAGCACAGCTGTCCACCTCCCCTGTCACTCAATAAACAACCAGCATTGTGGCTGCTAGGAGCTAAGCTGTTGAAACATCCAACCACCTTGGAAATCAAACTGGTTTCTAGACTTGGTTGAAAGAGGGCGGAAATTTGTCCATTGAAGCCCATGTGAACTCCAGAGATGGCAAGCTGATTGGGTAGCCATGACGAATAGTAGGGGACCAGCTGATCAGGCACTATTAACTCATTGAGTTATTTTTCTGTATGCAGCTTGAACACGATTAACCCTTCAAGGGCTTCAATAGTTTAATCTACAATCCACAGAGATTTCTTGCGTTCGGTGGCCCATGAGAAGACTTGATCAAGGGTGGCTTTCCATGAGATCAGCAAGTGTAATCTTCCCACAGTTGCCAGTGTCTAGCCTCTCAAACTGCTGACATATCTGCAGAATATCTTTCTCTGATATCTTTTCCATCTCCTTGAGCTTGTATATTACATACTCTGACTTGCTGCAAATTTAAATCCAATGCAAGTAGTCAATAAAGACAGACTATCCAGTCTTGGTCAACCAGAGTTTGGTATAAACACCAGACCAGATTGCGAAGAAGATAAAACAAACTTCTAACAGTAAACAACACCAGATTGCGAAGAAGAGGATCCAAATTTCTAATAGCAAGGAAAAGGAAATGTTATTAAGTCACACAGAGCAAGCTGAAAACAGGAATGACACGTAGAAGAGAGCAGGATCACCACAACAAGAATAATTATGAGCCACCAAAAATAAAAGCATAGCAAAGAATAGTAGGTTTAGAATGGAAGTATAGTATAAAATAAACAAAGGTCTCCACACCGCAATAACAAAGGCATGGGCATTTAACCCCAAATAAAAGTCCAAATATGTCATCTGCAATGAATTAGATTTAAGATTTTCTACTTCCCATACCATGCCATTTTACTATCCACTTTCTGTTATTAGAGAGAACTACAGAGGAGCTACAATTCAGGCTACCTTAGGGAGAAACCCTATGATAAGAAGGAATAGAGAGCCTAGAAATTCACCCAGCTTAATCCTTGAAATTCATAATGGATGATTCTTGAATTAGCATGAAATTAAGCCTCCGAAAAATCCACAAGAACAAGGAAAATTCCATAGCCATATTTGAAAAAGAAAAATTCACTAGTGCAAACTTATTCACCATGTTATCAATTAATGAGGGTGGCTACATAGAATATGGTATTTATATGCTGTTCTCCAAAATTCACTGAACCTTGAACCAAGTACATCAACCATTGCAAATATAGTCACCATGTTATCAATTATTGAGGGTAGCTACTTAAGACCTTCTGGATGGTACAACATTTCTGGCATATGCATCTATCTAAAAAGTATTGAAAATTAGTGCTCCATATCCATTAGCTTAGTTTTTTTGCAAAATAAGCATAGTTTACATTCTATACATTGCAAATCATTTACCAAGATTCTCAAAACATCATCATAATCTTTCATGTTTGTAAACTCCTTTCATTTTTTTAGATTTTGAAGCCAGGTAATATATCCTGTGGCCACCTCTCTGGTCCAGTAACTAGGAGATACTAAGGCATATAGATTAACAAAATTATAAACATTTAGAAAACAAAATAAAACTTCTACCAGCAGCGTATTAACATCGAATATTGACAGTTCATGTGGAACTACAGTGATCATTTGCTTGAATGAAACTATGTACTATAAAAATCAATTCTAAAGCAAAGTACAAGGAGAAAAATACAACAGAAAGTTCATAGTTCTCAAAGCAAAGACAGTGAAAGATGGGGCAACAAGGCCACTTATAGAAATCTTATGTTGTCTAATCGAGGCAGAGGGTTCTATTGGGAGAATGGACAAGCAATCAAATGCCCTCATGAAGATGAAGAAGCTAACAAGAAAACTGGGCAAGAGCTCGTCTTAGAGTCAAATTACTTCAGGTATTCAGCTGCTTCAGCAGTTCAGACACCAATACTGACAAGAGTTTATAGCTCTGATTTAGCATAAAAGCTGAACAGTAACCTTTATTCCATATCAACAAAGCTATATTTGGCAAGTTCCTTGACTCCATTAATCAACTATTTCCATTGAAAATCCTTTTAACGAGGCAAAGAATATTGACTGTTACAGAGCAAGTAAGCATGAAAAAAGTGAAGCCTATGTATAGCAGGAAGGTAACTCGTCCATTCAACCAATGTCTATTCATAATTCCAATATGTATAGATCAAAGAAATGAATCATTTATACCTGACAGGCAGGCTAAGGTTCATCTCTGCAAAACTAAATTTACCTGTGCCTCCACTTCTAAGAGAAAACGTATACTTGCTTGGAACTTGACCCTAAGAGCATGTATTTACATTAACAAACTGTGGATTTTAGAGACATAACTTTTCAAACAAATTGTACTGCAATGCACAAATCCATTATTAACACCAAGATTTCATTTCCTATGAGACAGAATGGGGGAAATTCACTATAAAAATAAAATAAGCAGGGTAGGAGGAAGACATCGAAGCAATAATACATGTCGAGAATCCGTGGATGATTCAAAGTTCAAGGCATTCCAACTAAAACATGAGAAAGAGACGGCAGAGAATGACTAACACCCTCTATAAGTTTTACCAAAAAGAGGCTCACTAGCAGGGGGGGCAAATTTTGGTGATCTATAACTAACACTAAAAGGAGGTTTCTTCATTCCTTGGTCAAAAATGGAGAGCAGCATAGAATACAAACTACACTGCACAAACAACAGCAGAGCAAAGCAATTCCGAGAACATCAATTGAAAAGATTTGATGCAGGAGATTCTAGAGGAGCTGAGTTGTCAGATACAAAGTTGATGGCATGACTACGTGGGATAGGACTACGTCAGATACAAAGTTGATGGCATAGGACTTCATGGGACATTTATTTATGGAACAAATGGACTTGATAAGTCAAACGAGCTTTATGATGAAAATGAGCATAACTTTTGATTTGATAGTTGGATCAGGCTAAAATTTTACTATAGCGTTCTTTAGGCTTTGTTCATGATGGGAGTCAACTTGTTGTAACCAGTTGAGATTGTTTTCATGCCCAAATTAAACCCAGAAGAAGCTGTTTCAGAATTTTCTTTACTTTCCTAGATATTTTCAGATTTCTTTCTTATTTTTCCTAGTTATTTTAGGGTTCTTTTTCCTTTCCAACTAAGGCTGGTTTAGTACCTATTTAAATAGTTGTTAGTTATTTTCAAATGAGTTTTTTTATCAGATTATTATTCGGACTTTTATCTCCTTGTGTGAGAATATCAGCAGTGTTTAGGATTCTCTCAAGCCCTTCTCATTTTTCTGTTTTCCTTATTTTCCTTTCAATCCCAATTGCAGATTCCAGGCTACATTAAGATTGGACATGAATAAATGAACCACTAAGAGTTAAGCTTAAATATGTCTGGACCCTACTGCCCAATACTTTAAGCTTTCTTTTAATTCACCAATAACCTATTGAGCTTTTAGGATACCAGAAGGCTGCATGCACTTTTCAATTAAAGGAGCTTTATTAAAACAAACCAAGGAGCATAAGAATAATGCCATACAAAAAGTACAGCATGTAACTAAGTTAATTTGTAAGCCGTTTACCATAAGAAGTGGCTCTCCATGCAGAAACTGTGAAAAAGTTAACAACTCTACAATAATATCCATACAATTCATCAAGACGTTAATGCATAAACAGAGTGTTTTGATAACATGCTGCAAACTACATCTCATTCTATACCACATTGTTCTTAAATGTGAACACAAATCTCAGACGTTTAACTTTTCACAGCTAACATTGCAATTTTAAGCTTCCAAGTGCTAATTGCAGTCTGTACATGATTTTCTGATTCTTTCTGCAAATTAAAGCTCAATTGTATGCCATAAATTCACAATTCGATGTAATTCAAGGTTGATACATACTATCCAAACATAGTAGAAAGGAATGCACTACACAAATAGGGAAAGAGAGTGAATATGATAGCCCAGATCATTATAAACTTTGAAGAGAACTATTTTCTTAACCCATGACCTTCAAAGCAGACAAATCGAAACATACTGGTGTGACACAAGTGTGGAAATAGTCAACAAGTAACAAAGCATTACCTCACAAACCCATTGTTTTCGATGTCTGCAGCAAGAAACTCCGAGACAGTCATGTGCTGACCAAGCACCCACTTTGCCATCTTCCTCTGCCGCTTATCAACTCTTGCCTCGGCCAAATACAAAAATGCTCGAGCAACAGCAAGTGTCGACACAAGCAACCAAATGGAAGCGAAAATACGACCAGCCAATGAGGTGAATGCCCTATCACCATATCCAACTGTTGTTACAGACATAACGGATAGATAAAGTGAATCCAACCACCCTAGCCTCTCGACAAAATGCATGAAACCAACACCAACTCCGATACAAAGAACCACGACACCTAATGCCAATCCTACCTTCATTCTTATCCTCATCCTCCCTTTCTTCACATCGATTATATATGAACCAGCAGACTCCTTTTCAACCCCTCTCTTAACATTCCTCAACAAATGACTCTCTTGCAAATCAAGCACATAACTTACCATCCCAGAAAGAAAAATATCGATAAAACCAAAACCAACCAACACAAATAAAATGGAAAACAACTTGGTAGCAGTGCTATTAGGAGTAATGTCCCCATAGCCAATAGTACACATAGTCACGATACAAAAATACAAAGCATCCGCAACCGGGTGCGTTTCAACTCCTTCAAACTTGTCACGATTAAGAGAATATATAAGCACACCGAGAGACAGATACAATACCAAGAGCATAAAAGCTTGACCTATAATTGATTGGGAACCAAATCTTGGCTTGGTAATCACAGGTTGGTTAAAATCATTGATGACAGCCATAGCAGGTGCAGTTTTTGACCTGTGAAGATTGGTTTTCGTCCATGGGTAGTTAGGATCAACTAAACAAGATTGCTGATGATGATGTTGCTGTAACTGAGGAGAATCAAGGAATGAGTTGAAATCTTGATTAGAAGAGGAGGATCTTGGTGAATTGAGAGAAAACGTTAAGGCTTCAACAAGAGGAGACGGGTCTCTTGGAGAAGAAGAAGATGGGCCAAAAATAAGGCGGTCTTTGAGTTCAGAAGGAGTTAGAGGGAGAGGTAAAGAGATTTCATCGTCTTCAGGGAGAGGGCAAAGTAGTGGGGGTGGTAGTGGTGTTCTCTTTCTTGGGCTTAGATATGGAAGTAAAGGCTCTTTCTCCATACCGCCAATTCTGTCCGCCGGAAAGCAGTTACCGGAACTAGCAAAGATTAGGAGAGGGAGAGATACATGTACATGTAGACATTGAAACTTGAAAGAGAGTATTTTGATGGTGTTATACTGAACCTGATCTCATTCAATTCAGTCCTTTTATTTGTCCTAAATTGTATTTTACCACCTGGATTTGCGAGCTTCACTTGTGAATCCTTCCATGCAATATGACGATGCCGCATTTCCGCCGAAGAACATGACTCCTCTGTGATAACACAGCTGAACTGGCCCTGCCATTGCCAAACCATGCATTGAGCTTCGGATTTTCTTTTTTCTTTTTTCCGTGTTTGACTATTAAAGATTTAAAATATTATTAATCCGCATTTTAACGTATACATTACGAAAACTTAGATTCGAATCTAGATAATAATAATAACAACAATAAAAGCAAACTTGCTTCCTCCCTTGAAAAACAATTCTTGAGTTATTCCCCTGTATGAAACTACTCCATGTCGACCTTAAGGATTGATCTAAGACTTTTTGATGAATAACTTTGTCTATCATCAACATCCAATCAATGCCCATAAACAACGATATAGATAGGAGGCAACAGGTGTAGTATCAATTATTAAATTTAACCTATTTTTTTTTAATTTAATGTGTTCTTAACCCCCCAAAATTAAAAAAACAAATATACATCATTTCATCACTTGATTGTTTTTTTAATTTATTTTTTTATTTGACTTGCAAAAGAAACTCTTTTTGGTATCAAATTTTAAAAAATTAGGGTTATTTTTATTTCAATCTCACACGCAATCCTAATTTAAAAAAAATAAAAATTGTTTGATGTAAATAAAAGTTGCATGCACTTGGTTTGTGTATAATTAAATAAAAATTAATTTAAAAAAAAACATTGTTAAATCCAATTATAGGTTTAGCAGGTTAATTCTGATTAACTCTAGTTTTTTTGTTATTTTTTAAATAAAATATTTTTATTTTTAATTTCATCTTTCAATATTTTTTTTTTCATTTACTATAAAAAAAACACATTGGAGGAGTGTGTATATTCTTTTTTATTTATGAAAAAAATACTTGATCTATAATAAAGCATGGGTCAAATGATTAGTATAAAACACTAAATGGCTTTTGCAAATCACTGTAACCTACGCCATTACAGATCCAGACTCATTGCATTGTGAACTTCCACACCTTAGAGGTTGATGAGTTCCTTATATATAAGTTTTCTCCATCTACTTCTTTATAAGTATAGAACATCATATTCTCACATCATACATATCTTATAGCACTAGTATCAACCCATTACTACTTAGAATTGTTAATAAGATTGATTTCAGAAATAACACAAGAAAAGTTCATTTTTAAAACTTCATTAGTGAGGTGATCAACCTCAGTGATATTGGCTTAATCAATCCTTTTCGTAAGGTTTCCTTGCTTACTCTTATTTCAACAATCTTTGGCCAAATACTTGGTCTTATTGCAGATAAAGCACTTGTCATTAAACTTTTTAGCAATTCATTTACCTTTCACAACAAGCTTCTTTTTTATTTTTGTTGTGGATATTTACCACTTGTTTCACAACATTTGCTTTTAGAGCACCAGAAAAGTTAATTCTCTTTTTAGATAACTTATCGTCCTCTTTTATCCTCAACCTTAAAATGAGATCTTCAATTCTCATCTTCTTGTGTTTTATGCTTAAAATAGTTCTTTAAGTTTTTTTCAAGATGATAGATAATTTTTCATTTATTGCA
Organism: Populus tomentosa; assembly: GCA_018804465.1. Taxonomy (NCBI): domain Eukaryota; kingdom Viridiplantae; phylum Streptophyta; class Magnoliopsida; order Malpighiales; family Salicaceae; genus Populus; species Populus tomentosa. The sequence goes on along the minus strand of CM031989.1, from coordinate 7,003,842 downwards.
GTAACTTAGAATGACTCACTAAGAGACATACATTTAGCATGTATATCTTGCAAAATGAGTTAAAAATCTTGAACTTGGCTCGTTACAATCATTGAATCAACCATTTTGAAATCTATAAATTTACTAACAACGAAATTCTTCATACCAACTTCTTCAACTTTGTACTTTTTTTATCTAAAGCTTCTTATAATGCTTTTATATTCTTAATTGAACTATACACATAATATAGTGTATTCAAGATGTAGTTCTTACACACGAAATCAATATAATTTCATGCATCAACAATCACCACAGTAGTAGGGTCAGATTTATTTTCTGATGATTTTGGCACTTTCTCGATCAAAAAATTTACCAAGTTCAAGGTGGTCAAATAAAATTACATCTTTTTTTGCCACTTTTTAAAGTTCAATCTATTAAAATTTTCAAGTTTCTCATCATGCACCATAGAACATGATGGTGGGAATCCTCATTACTGAATTAATACTTGCTAAAGCAATATTGATTGGCCTAATCAAAATTTGAATAGAAGGAGTAGAAGACATGTTATAATCTGTAAACAAGAGTAGCCAATACGCAAGTAATAAAATAAAAGCTTATAATAAAGCAACTTTTTAAATAAAAATATTTAAACTATGCAAAATAAAATAAATAGTCATTCCATTTGTGAATTGTTTTGTATACAAAAATAGAATTGTGAAAATAATATTTCCACTTACTAAGTTTTAAAAAAAATTAGAGGGGTCACAAATGATTCTATTTAACACATAATCTCTTTAGACATAACCACCTAGACCGTATCCATTCACCACATTAACTTTTTAAACAAACCCGACCAAATAAGTTTGGTATCAATCTTAGAGAGTACAAGCAAGATAGTTTAGACTATCATAAACAAATCAATAATTTACTTATTGAAAAATATAAATAAAAAAGATATATAACAGGGATCAAACTATCCAAATTGCATGAAAAACAGTTTTAGAAGATAAACTATAACTTAATATATAAACCTTTTAAAATTAAATAAAAAGAAAACATCATAACAAACTAAAAAGTTATAGATTAAAACATATAGAATTAAGATTAAATATATATGTGAGAATATAACAACTAAAAAGACAGTTAAAAAATAATTTAAATTTTAAAAATACTAAAAACCTCTTTTACAATTAATTTATACTATTATTCTCATTATTAATTTTTTTTCTCACAAGATAAACTAAACAAAACTAAAGCTTTGAGATTGTAAATCAAAGTTTGTAAATATATATTAAACTAATGAGCAAAGATATTTAGCTTATCATCACAAAGGCATTCCAAGCAAAAGATACCTAATAAAAACCTTGAGTTTATACATCTTTAAAACTATAAGTATATAAAAACATAATTAATAGTAAACATGTTTTTAACACAAAAAATAATAATAAGATTCTACCTTACATACTAATTATATAATCAAACTTGCAATTAATATTAATTCAAAGTTTTAGCATGCATATTAGTAAAAAAAAATATTTATGTTTAAATTAAAATAAAAAAAATATATATTTACTTGTTGAAGCACTTTAAAGTAATAAAATTTTTGTTTTTATAAAGGATAAATGCTTTGCTTTCAAAGTTTTATTGCTTTTTATTTATTCATAAAAAATATTATTTTGGTGTTTTTCTTTCGAAGTGTTGATTTTAAAACTCCAGTTGTAGGATACAGGTCGTCTGATGCCAATTTTACCTAAAATTGTAGCTGCAAAGTGACGTTGATTGAAAGCTATTCTTCTCTATTTTATAATAAGCTCTCGATTTTTGCCTCCAAAAACCTACGTTGTAGGATACAGGTTGTCTGCAGCCTTCCATGTTTCAGGCTATCTAAATACACAACATGCCATGGGTCCGCCGTCTCTTTAGTATAATTTCACTTCATGACATTTTTTCAGCCATTTAATGCAGAAGATACCATAATTAAAGATGGAACTAGTGAACTACCAGCGATAGGATTAAGAAGTGAAGGCTTACATGGTCTCCGAGGTAGAGCTGCGGATTAAATAATTTATTTTTTTTATGATATTAGATTTGAATCCTGCAGTTATTTTATTAAAAATTTATATAATTATTAATTTTAAAATTTATAAAATTAAATGAGATACACACAAACTAGTCTAGACATCCACGTTAATAAAAAAAAATAAAAAAAAAATTCGGTTGTTTTTTAAAATATTTTTTTATTTAAAAATATATTAAAATAATAATTTTTTAAAAAAATATTTTTAATATCAGAGCATCGAAATAATTTGAAAACATAAAAAAAATATTAATTTGAAGTAAAAAAAATTAAAAATTTTAATTTTTTTAAAAATATTTTTAAAATACAAACATAAATAAAAACAATGTCCGACAAGAAACCAAAGTGAATGCTACCATAGACAAATCTCAAGGCAACTCAGCAAATTCACCAAAAAGAACCTGCATCGACTTTGCGGTAACCATTATAGTTTTGAAAATGCCAGTTTCATATCCAGCTTCACACTGCTGGCTGTGACCATGCCAATCCTACTACCATTCTCATTACTCATACTCAGCAGTCAGCAGGAGTCTTTGATATAAGATTGATATGGATGAGATGATTATGACTACAAGGCAGTGTTTTTAAACCTAGCTTGGTAGTCAATTCGATCCGAAACACATATCATCTAAGTCAATTTTGATTTTTTTTATAAATTAAAATAATATTATTTTGATAAAAAATAAAAAAATAATTAATGAATTGCAACTGAATTTTATTTAATTAAGTCTTGTCGAGTTTTAAACTACCTTTATTTCTTAACAAATTAGCTATATTTCAGGTTGACCTGTTAGGGCAGACAGGTTTTAAAACCATGCTAGAGGATCCGGAAGAGAATGCAGACGAGTATATTAATGACAAAACACGCAGAGAGTGTCTCGGATGAATATACAAGCAATTTAAAACACAATACTGTTGATTAAAACACAAGTTAGACATATCGATTAATTTTCATCCTCCCGCCGATGCCTCTGGAGCTGAAGAATTATATCAAGATGTCAAAAATCAAAATCCCGTGAAACAAAGGATTTGAAAAATATTTTCATCATTCATGACTTCCCGCGACTTCTGTCTGTTTGGTTGTTTGTCTGTTCCAACAATGATACGAGCCTCTCCTCAGAAACCTGCGCATGATGAATTGAACATGCATGGTTAAGTGTTCCAGCTTATCGCACAGAGTGAGAAATCCTACGTAGATAATAAGCATCCAGCATGTATTTTGGATAACATCTTCAACACCTCTTGCCCTCTCAGGCTTCACCAAAGCAATGTTTATCTTCAACACCTCTTGCCCTCTCAGGCTTCACCAAAGCAATTCTGGCAAATGCATGAACAGCATGAAAGAGGAGTAACGCAATTGATCCCCAAAAGTTGACAGGAAAAAATGAGAGAACAAATCTACAGACACATAAACTTGTGCACTAGGCGAAATAGTTAGATTATACTGCTGAGTTGCAAGGAGATTATAGCTACGAGTAGCCTGGATCTCTTTACTTTTTCTAGTCATACAAACTGGCTTGATGATGGTACTGTATATTTATTCTTGCATGCAAACTTACAGATTTCATACGGAATTGGTTGATTTGCTAGAAGTCATGTAATCTGAGCTTAATTTTGCAAAAATACTTAGAATTCTCTGTCCAAAAGTGGGTTCACAGATATCCATTTGGCATATCATGAAGCATCTGTTTGTATACGCTGGTGTATATTGATCATCTACACCTCGAAAATCATTCCGCTATGATGCTCCGACAGGCCTATCCATGTATCCAGTGACCATTTCTGTCACATGCTTGGTATCAGTAACATAAGATGAATTTCTTTTAATTAAATTTAGAGTAAAGTTTATTATTCAGGTCTGGAGATCGTCTGCATTGTCGGAACAGCAGCTGAAAAATCTCACTGGTGAATTTCTACTTTCTGAATCTAAATTAACAACATATGAGCTGAATCGCTCTACAATCACCAAGGAAATTACAAACATCCTAATAAAACAAAACCCTATCTAGCTTGAGCTTAATAGTTACCCAAATAAACGAGACTGATACAGTCCTTTTTAACATTATTATGAACATGTCTGCAACTGATAAAAGGAAGGAAAAATGGAAACTTAATATAGGCCAAAAACTAATAGAAATAAAGGGCCACAGGGATTCAGGAGTGCTCATGTTGACACTAGATACTAATCAAGATCTTGGTGACTTGGTAGTCTCTACCTTGACAAAAATGTGAACGCAGCTACAGAGAAGATTTGAGAAACTACAAACCCTAAGGAAGTCTATAGAAAGAGCTAGAAAAGAAATTCCCGAGGTTCCTAGTAAAAGACACTCTTCCTCATCTTCTGTGAATCTAAATTCTCTATCCATGAATTCGCTAGCAAGCTCCATTCATTTTATGTCAAATTTCAATAAAAGACATGTTGTTCTATGATACCATGTTACATTATTGCATCATAAACAGAGTTCCAAATTAAAAATAAAATTAACTACCAATTCAATAATGAAACATAAACAGTGTGGTAATTCGATGCTTTCCGAGAAGGCAACTATGTAACAAGATTTTCAAGAGAATGCATGCACAATTGAAAGATAAATAATGATCTTATTAAAGAACTTCTATACGTGATCTCAGATGTGAACTTAATTCTTTCTAAGACATAATCTGATTAAGGCTATATTTATTTTCTGGAAAATAGTTTTTGAAAAATTATTTTTTAAATTTTTTTATGTTTGTTTGCTACTAGAAAAGTTGATCAACAAAAAACATTTTTCAATTAAAGAAAACTTTGATTTAGTTTTCAGGAAAGTATTTTCCTAGAAAATTTAAGCGGAAAACACTTTCTGAAAGTTGTAAAAAATTTATAAATGTTATATTATTTGCTGATTATTTCAAATTTGATCTCAAACTTTTGATTGCTATATATATTTTGTTTTAAATATTTATTTTTCAATTTCATCTTTTAAAATTTAATTTTTATATTAACTTTGTCCTCATTTTTATATTTGTTATTTGCTTTTTCCTTGTCATTTTTTTTATTGAAATTTTTTATTTATCAAATTTGATCATCATTCTTTTAATTGTTACTTATTTTATTTGAAATAATTTATAAAATGTTAATTATTATTATTTTAATTTCTTCATCTTTTATTTATTTTTGTTTTTTAGATTTGATCTCTATTATTTTGATTATTATTTATTTTATTTGAGATAATTTATGAAATTATTTTTTTTTCAATTTCATTCTCATTCAACTTTTTAATTTGTAAGATTTGTTTTTTATTGTTTTAATTAACTTGAGAAAAATAAAATATTAATAAGTTATTTTCCCGTTTATTTTCCATGAAATAACCAAACACTGGAAAGTGTTTTCCAACTTATTTTTTATTATATTACCAAATATTAATAATTTATTTTTCTAGAATTCATTTCTCAAAAAAAAAAAATAATAACTTTTCAACAAACAAACGGACAAAGCATCATTTGCCTTCGCTCCTCAGCATCTCTGCATCAAACACATTATTAATCCACTATTCCAGCTTCGGAATACTGTATTAAAATAATATTCGCAAGTTATAACACAAAAATCCCATGAATCTGTTTGGAATGAACCTTAATTTCTGGCCTTCTATTAATTTCTTTAAAAACAACAACCCACGAACACTCCTTTCAAACGTCTGAAAAGCTTTTGCGATTCCTTTAATCACTTTTTCTTGCTTTTATTAATCCATTTTCTTAGTGATTTTATGGATAAATATTCAAGGGGTTTAGAATTACTAATATTTTGTTATGTTTTTTTCTTTTTTCTTGTTGGGGATTTAGCAGCCGGTGGATCGAAGTACTATGATGTTCTTGAGGGAAAGGGTGCTGTAGCAGAAAAGGGAATGACAGTTCAAGTCTATTTGTGGCAGACTAAACTAATCTGTTTTTGTCTCTCTCGTTGAAACTTATGTTTTCTCATGCATTTTTCTTTGTAGGTGTCTCGCTATTGTTGGGGTTTTAGTAAACTATGTGTTAAGTTTTATATACAAGTTTGAGGGTTATTCTTATAATAGTATTTTTAATTTTGAATTACTGTTATTTTTATGATCATTGAACTTAAAAGGAATTGATTTAATTTTTGGAATTGAATTTAAATTCTAGGGTTAAAAAAAACAGCATGTAAAACTTCAATAGTCATAGGTTAATAAATTTTATTCTATTTTACTAAATCAAGTATTAATTACGGGATGATTTTTTTTTTTGATATTATGAGAATTTCATATCAAACTAGTTAAAATAAATTATTAAGTCAAATATCGAATAAACTTAAAATGCAAAGATCAAATAAAAAAAAGTGACAAAATATTTTAAAAAAATACATCGTGAAATACTATTACAATCTATATTGGGTTGTATTTGTTAGAAAATAATAGAAATCATATCCTGGAACCTCACCTAACAGCTTAAGCTACTGGGTTGAACCACTGTCGGGTTGAGATGGTTCCTTGACACCACTTGGTTGATCTCAACATTGTGTTGAGATGGTTCCTTGACACCACTTGGTTGATCTCAACATTGTGTTGAGATCAACCAAGTGGTGTCAAGGAACCATCTCAACCCGACAGTGGTTCAACCCAGTAGCTTAAGCTGTTAGGTGAGGTTCCAGGATATGATTTCTATTATTCTCTAACACGTCCTCTCAAATTAAAGCCTTTTGGGTTGAGATGGTTCCTTGACATGGTATCAGAGTCTTGATGACCAAGTGATGTGCCGTGAATGATTAAAATGATGCAAAGAAATAATTTGCATCTCGTAAAGCTGAATCTAATACGCAAGAGGATGCAGATGGTCCAATGACAAGAGCGAGAGCAAAACAACTACAACGGGCCATGACGAATCAAATTGCAATGATTGAAGCTGCGTCGGAGTTAAAAATTAGCAATCAGTGTGAAATTGGTTCAAGGGTGCTTATTTGCCTACAATTCGAACTTGTAGATGGGAAAAGCCCTTAATGGTTCTTTTGATGCGGGGCTACTTGTATTTGGATTGATAATGCAAATAAGTGAAGGAATTGATGCTGTTTACAGTCAGAACAGTAGATGGATTTAAACCCGAATTTGAAGTCATCCAATGCATGTGAAAACAAGATTTAAGTAGGTAAAATTCAAGTTCAGAACGTGATCTTTCTAGATTGTCCAACCATCATTGCATTGGACTTTTGTGTCAAAAGTTATGGTTGTTTTAAATTTGATCTGCTTATGTTTTAGAAATGTCAAAGAAAACGTGTGTTAGTTAAATTTGTCTCATTACTTTATTAAAAGTCTAGTTTTTAGGCTTGACTTCTGTCATGTTGAATTCACCTAACTTTGGAGGGATGTTCCAAAGATAAATATGTATTAGAATATGTAATAAACACTTTTTGGCCAAGATTTTGAAACTTAATTCAGAGAATTAAGAGTTGTTCTTCCAAATTCATTTTGTGAAGAACCCTACCTGACTTATCACTCTTCAATCACAAGACTGATCTTTGTGGTGTCCAGATCGACTTATCAAAGTATCATTCTAGTCTATCCTCCATCTTATTTACCTTTAAATCACTACAATCCAGCCTAAATACCAAAAGAAAGACAACACAACCAGACCCATCCTTCATTCATTTTCGTTAGAATCATTGTTGTCGATTTTCGAATCATTCACGGCACATCATCTGGTATCAGAGCATCAGTTGTGATCTAAGACAGGATCCAAAAACAACAACAACAAGAAAAAAGGTTTGCTAGAATTGAGGCTGATAGATTAAAATGGCTGAAGAAGATTTGCCAAGAGGGTTAAGTTTGGAACAGGCACAGGTTATGGGCTTACAACGATCTCATGCTGAGATTGGGGATGAGATGACTGGAATTCATGAACAATTGAATACCTTTATGCAAATGATGCAAAGAAATAATTTGCAACCCCAACAGAGGCAAGCACTTAGGGTGCCACGAAATGATATTATAGAAGCTCACAAAGATCCAAATGGGGATGATGAGGCTGATGATAGGGTCAGACCAAGAAGGTAGAATTATAATCCTCCTAATGGTCTCAAACTTAAGATTCCACCGTTTAAAGGAAGTAGTTCACCCGAGAAATACTTGGAGTGGATTCAGAAGGTTGAAAATGTGTTTGAATGGTATGAATATTCTGAAGAAAAGAAGTGTAAGGTGGCAGCACTTGAGTTTACAGATTATGCTCTTTTATGGTGGGAAAACTTAAAGATTTAGAGGAGAAGGGATGGAGAGGAGGAGATTACAACATGGGCAACTATGAAAAGAGTGATGAAGAAGAGATTTGTTCCTGATTACTATAAACAGGAGCTATACATCAGACTTCAGACTTTGCGACAAGGATCTTTGAGCGTGGAAGAGTATGTGAAAGAGTTTGAGCTGCTGCTGATTCGATGTGAATTGATGGAACCTCAAGAGCAAACAATAGCTAGATTTCTTGGAGGGTTAAGAAAGGATATAGCTAATGTTGTTGAGTTACAACCGTACATCTTCCTTGAGGAAGTTATAAAGCTTGCAACCCGAGTAGAGAGGCAGCAGAGACGAGGAGGTGTCCGAACTAGTGTAACTACGTCAAGCATGACAAGGGCTGTTTCTACACCTACACGAACATGGAGCACACCTATACGAGCTGGGAAGGTGGAGTTTAGCAAGGGGAATACCAGTTCTGATTCTTTAAAGGGAAAGGAGAAGGTGACAGAACCTCAACATCCTAGGAGGTCTTGGGACATCAAGTGCTTAGGACATGGACACATTGCTTCAGAATGTCCAAATAAAAGGGTGATGATTTTGCATGGGGATTATGGAGAGCTGATCAGTGGAGACGAGGTTGAAACTGAAGATGAAGATGAGGTACAAGTGGCTGAACAAGAAGAGGATTTCGAACCAGTGAAGGGAGATTTGTTGGTTGTTCAACGGGTTCTGAATGCACAAATTGATGTCAGTGATGAACAATGCGAGAACATCTTTCATACTCGATGTCAGATTCGAGATAAGGTGTGTGGGATGATCATTGATAATAGAAGTTGCACTAATGTTGCGTCAACTACCTTGGTGGAGAAATTGGGTTTAACTACCCTTCCACATCCCAGGTCCTATAGTTTGCGATGGCTGAATGAGAATGGGGAGATTCGGGTGACAAAGCAAGTTCATGTACCTTTTTCCATTAAAACCTATCACGATGAGGTTTTGTGTGACATTGCGCCAATGTCAGCTAGCCATTTGTTGTTGGGTCGTCCATGGCAGTTTGATAAGGATGTGACCTACAATGGGTGAAAGAACACTTATTCTTTTATGCTGAATGGAAAGAAGGTGAACTTGTTACCACTAAGTTCTCAACAAGTTAGAGAGGATCAATTACGAAGCCAATAAAAGAAGGTGACATCACGTAAGGGGCTGTTGTTAGCTAAAAAAAGAGACATCAAACAAGCATTAGCCACGACAGGGATTGTTTTCATGGTCTGGGCAAAGCAACTACTACAAGTAAAAGGATTGGACTTACCAAGACAAATTAAGGAATTACTTGAAGAATTTAAAGATGTGTTTCCAGATGAATTACCTAAAGGGTTACCACCTATTCGCGGTATTAAGCATCAAATTGATTTGGTGCCAGGAGCTTCACTTCCTAATAGACTAGCATACAGATGTAATCCAGAGGAAGTGAAAGAGATTCAAAGGCAGGTCAATGAGCCCTTAGAGAAGGGCTATGTGCGAGAATCACTTAGTCCATATTCCGTACCTATTTTGCTTGTACCGAAGAAAGATGGTACCATGAGGATGTGTATGGACAACCGCGCTATCAACAAAATAACAGTTAAGTATCGATTTCCTATACCCAGACTTGATGATTTGCTTGATGAGTTGCATGGTGCTGCATTGTTTTCTAAAGTCGATTTGATGAGTGGCTATCGCCAAATTAGAATGAAAGAGGGAGATGAATGGAAAACAGCATTTAAAACTAAACAGGGGTTATATGAATGGATGGTAATGCCGTTTGGGTTATCTAATGCGCCTAGTACATTTATGAGGCTTATGAATCATGTTTTGAGGAAGTATATTGGGCTGTTTGTTGTAGTATATTTTGACGACATCCTGGTGTATAGCAAGACCTTTGATGATCATGTGAAGCATCTTAGATTTGTGTTTGAGACTTTGCAAGATTCTAAGTTGTATAGGAAACTCATAAAGTGTTACTTCTGTAAAGAAAGTGTCGTGTTTCTTACATATATTATCTCTAGCAGGGGAGTTAAAGTTGATGAGGAGAAAATTGAGGCAATTCGGGACTGGCCAAAACCTACTAGTATTGCTGATGTGAGGAGTTTCCATGGTTTAGCTTCTTTCTACAGGCGATTTGTGAAAGACTTCAGTTCTATTGTTGCTCTTATGATAAAATGCTTGAAAAAAGGGAAAGAGTTTAGATGGAGTGAAGATGTGCAGAAAGCTTTTGAGCTAATTAAGAAAAAGTTATGTACTGCTCTAGTTTTAGCACTTTTAGACTTTGCTAAAACATTCGAAATAGAGTGTGATGCTTCCAGGGTTGGAATTGGTGTTGTTTTGATGTAAGAAAAGAGATCGATTGCATTCTTTAGTGAAAAGTTAAATGGAGCGCGTTTGAACTACTCTATTTACGACAAGGAGTTCTATGCTTTGATTCGGGCTTTAAAGGTATGACAACACTACTTGTTGCCTAAATAATTTGTTATACATACTGATCATGAAGCCTTGAAGTATCTTAAGGGGCAAAGCAAGCTGAATCGAAGACACGCTAAATGGGTGGAGTTCATGGAGTCATTTTCTTATGTCATAAAGTATAAGAAAGGGCAAGTTAATGTGGTCGCTGATGCTCTTTCTAAGAGGTATGCACTGATCTCTATGTTGAATGCAAGACTGATGGGTTTTGAACAGGTGAAGGATCAGTATGCCAATGATTCCTACTTTGCTAATGTGGTTGCTGAATGTGCAAAGGGAGCTTGTGATGGGTTCTTTATGCATGAAGGTTACTTGTTCAAAATGGGCAGAATGTGTATTCCTTCAGGTTTGTTACGGGAGTTGCTTGTGCGAGAGGCTTATAGTGGTGGTCTTAGTGGTCATTTTGGGGAGAAAAAGACTTATGAGCTGCTGAAAGAACATTTTTTTGGCCCAGTATGTTACGGGATGTACACAAGGTGATTGAAAGATGTGCTATTTGCAAGAGAGCTAAGGGTAAAGAGAATGCGTATGGACTATATATGCCACTGCCTATTCCAGAGCAACAATGGATGGACATTAGCATGGACTTCGTACTTGGATTACCAAGAACACAACGTGGGAAGGATTCAATTATGGTGGTGGTTGATTGATTCTCCAAAATATCCCATTTCATTCCTTACAAGAAAATTGATGATGCAGTACATGTTGTTGATTTGTTCTTTCAAGAGATTGTTCGTTTGCATAGAGTTCCTAAAAGCATTGTCTCTGATCGTGACACAAAGTTCTTAAGCCACTTTTGGAAGACTCTTTGGAGGAAACTTGAAACGCAGTTACTTTTCAGTACGGCATGTCATCCACAAACTGATGGACAAACTGAGGTAGTAAACCGAACTTTATCTTCTTTGTTACGAGCTGTTATACATAAGAATTTGAAGAGTTGGGATACTTATTTGCCTATTGTGGAGTTTGCATATAATCGTAGTGTGCATGGGGCTATAAAATTTTCACCATTTGAGGTTGTGTATGGCTTTAATCCTTGTGCTCCTATTGATCTTGTTCATATTCCAATTGATGAGAGGACATCTATGGATGGAATTAGAAAGGCAGAATTGATGAAGAAACTACATGAGTAGGTTCAACTACATATTGAGGAGAAAACAACAAAGTATGCTAAACAAGCTAACAAGGGGCGAAAGATGGTCAGGTTTGAACCTGGAGATCTTGTTTGGATTCATATTTGCAAGGGCAGATTTCCAAGCAAACGTAAGTCCAAGTTGATGCCAAGAGCTGATGGTCCATTTTGTATTATAGAGAAGGTGAATGACAATGCGTATAAGGTTGATCTTCCTGGTGATTACAACGTATCAGCTACTTTTAATGTGAAAGACTTAACTCCGTACTTGGATGATGATGACGATTTTGATTTGAGGACAAATCATTATCAACCTGGGGTTGATGATGTGCATCATGAGAATTATAATCCATCTCGTAAAGCTGAATCTAATACGCAAGAAAATGCAGATGGTCCAATGACAAGAGCGAGAGCAAAACAACTACAACGGGCCATGACGAATCAAATTGCAATGATTGAAGTTGCGTCGGAGTTAAAAATTAGCAATCAGTGTGAAATTGGTTCAAGGGTGCTTATTTGCCTACAATTGGAACTTGGAGATGGGAAAAGCCCTTAATGGTTCTTTTGATGCGGGGCTACTTGTATTTGGATTGATAATACAAATAAGTGAAGGAATTGATGCTGTTTACGGTCAGAACAGTAGATGGATTTAAACCCGAATTTGAAGTCATCCAATGCATGTGAAAACAACATTTAAGTAGGTAAAATTCAAGTTCAGAACGTGATCTTTTTAGATTGTCCAACCATCATTGCATTGGACTTTTGTGTCAAAAGTTATGGCTGTTTTAAATTTGGTCTGCTTATGTTTTAGAAATGTCAAAGAAAACGTGTGTTAGTTAAATTTGTCTCCTTACTTTATTAAAAGTCTAGTTTTTAGGCTTGACTTCTGTCATGTTGAATTCACCTAACTTTAGAGGGATGTTCCAAAGATAAATATGTATCAGAATATGTAATAAACACTTTTTGGCCAAGATTTTGAAACTTAATTCAGAGAATTAAGAGTTGTTCTTCCAAATTCGTTTTGTGAAGAACCCTACCTGACTTATCACTCTTCAATCACAAAGAGTATGACGTCGAAATCCTAGACTGATCTTTGTGGCGTCCAGATTGACTTATCAAAATATCATTCTAGTCTATCCTCCATCTTATTTACCTTTAAATCACTACAATCCAGCCTAAATACCAAAAGAAAGACAACACAACCAGACCCATCCTTCATCCATTTTCGTTAGAATCATTGTTGCCGATTTTCGAATCATTCACGGCACATCACCACTTGGTTGATCTCAACCATTGGTTGAGATTAATGGTTGAGATCAACCAAGTGGTGTCAAGGAACCATCTCAACCCGACAGTGGTTCAACCCAGTAGCTTAAGCTGTTAGGTGAGGTTCCAGGATATGATTTCTATTATTCTTTAACACGTCCTCTCAAATTAAAGCCCTTTGGATTGAGATGGTTCCTTGACATGGTATCAGAGTCTTGATAACCAAGTGGTTATAAGTTCAAATTTCATTATCTCCATTTATTTGATAAAAATTAAGCACAAGGTAATATGAGTTTATACAAGTTTCAAGTCTAAAGGGTTTTCACTTGAGGGGTGTATTAGAGAATAATATAAATTATAAGTATCTTACTCCACGATATAATAAAAAATAATTTAGTATATTTTTAAAAAATAAATTTAGTTAGCTAGTATTTTAAAGAATTTCCTCTCCTTTCTTGAACTCACGTTTCTCAAGTTGTTATGAAAATTATTATCTCGTAGGTATATAGGTGTTTAGCAATACAGTTCAAGGTAAATTCTATAAAAATATTTTTAATTCAAAATATATTAAAATAATTATTTTATTTTTTAATTTTAACACATGATAATCATACAAAAAATATAAATATATTAAATTAATATTTTTAAAATAAAAAATAATTTAAAAATATTTTTAAAAACGGGTTAAAATGCACATGTATTGACGATGCATAGACATGCCATCCGTCAAATGCGTAGTTCCCTCACGGAAAAAAGCAAAAGCATCCCTCCAATATTTCTTCTGTCCCCAACAATTTTCAGGACACAAGAATATGCAGATTCTCATGAGGGCCCACAAATTGGATCATCACAAGCCAAACACATCTTAAGTTATTCATCACAAGCAAGCAATAGATCATCTCTACTTGTTGCCACTTGGCTTGCTGCTCAGTTACTCAGTCAACGACCTTAACTTCAGCAGCAGAGTGCTTCCAAGAACACTCAAAGGCATAGGAGCGGCTAGGCAAGATCATGGGTTTCACCATGGGCTTGAACTTAGTACTTGTCCTAGCCATGGTGGCCACCAACATCCTTTCCCTCTACCATCTTTCCTCCACCGTTCAATCTCCCAAGCCCCCATCACAACAACCAGTACCTGACCACCTTCTCCACCAACTCAACACCATACGCGCCACCATCAGACACCTCACGCGCCACCAGCCACCTTCCACTACCCCATCTCCCGCCACTCCCAAACCCTCCGTCCCTCTAGATCTCCTCCTCTATTCACACCTCTCACCCATAGCTTCTTCTTGCCATAATCACCCCGATCTTCTACACAAGTACATGAGCTACTCTCCTTATTCGCTTTGCCCTCTTGACTCTGATCTCCTTGCTGAGTCCTTAATCCTCCATGGCTGCCACCCTCTCCCTCGCCGTCGATGCTTCTCCAAAACCCCACCAAAACCACCCTCTTCTCTACCTCGTAACCCTTTCCCCTCTTCTTTTCTCGACTCCAATGTAATATGGAACAAGTATCCTACGTGCAGGTCATTTTCTTGCCTAGCTAAGCAAAACCCAAGTCTTGGTTTTGATCTAAATAATGAGATCTCCAAGTTCATGACCTATAAGACTGAGCTGGATCTCCCAATCCCGCAGTTGATACAAGTAGCAAAATCAGCCAATTCTGTTATTAGACTTGGCATTGATATCGGTGGTGCTACTGGTACTTTTGCAGCTAGAATGAAGCAGTACAATGTGACTGTTGTCACTACAACAATGAATTTCAACGTGCCTAATAATGAAGTGGTGGCAATGAGGGGCTTAGTGCCACTTCATGTGCCATTGCAGCACAGGTTGCCAGTTTTTGATGGAGTGGTGGATCTGGTCAGATGTGGACACGCAGTGAATAGGTGGATGCCTTTGACAGTGATGGAGTTTTTGTTTTATGATGTTGATAGGGTGTTGAGGGGTGGTGGCTACTTGTGGTTTGATTACTTCTTTAGTAAACGAGTAGATCTTGATAAGGTTTTTGGACCTTTGATTGGGAAATTGCGCTACAAGAAAGTAAAGTGGGCAGTCGGGAATAAAACTGATTCTAGTGGCTTGAAGAATGGGGAGGTTTACTTGACTGCACTCTTGCAAAAGCCTGTGTAGAAATGTGGAGCAGATATATCACTTGAGGTAACTTGCTTATTGCTAGCTTTACTCTAGCTCATGTGTGAAAATCTAGATAGTTAGGAATATCTAAATTAGGATGCAGCCTGATTGCATTGCACTTGAATAATGTAGCTATGGTTTGACCCGAAAATTGGAAGCTAATATGAATATCATTTTTGTAATATTTGTTTGAGATGAACTGGCCCATGGTGGAAGAATTGTTTTTGGATCTAATATCCAAAACTGATTTCGATCAATGTAGCCCTGAAATTCTTTCCTTCATCTATAGGATGTGTCTGACTCTTGACATTATCCCAGGGAAGAATTAAGCTTTTGCCTCTTGCAATTTTGTCTCCAATTTATCAAGATTTGGTCCAGAGCGTTACATCTTTCAAAAATTGCTTCGTGACTTGGTAAAACATTCACGGAAAAAGCTCGTATTTAGGTGTTGATGAAGATCCTATACTCATTAGTCATGACAACCTACTAACTGCCAAGTGTTTCACATAAAAACAATTTCTATATACCCAATGTATTGCTCCCTTCTCATGCATCCTGTTCATCTCATACAATTGTGTGGAGTAGATAGTAGTGCACTGGGTATGCTCAATGATTTCCCTGTTGCATGTATCTAAAATTTTACTGTAAAATTAATTGTTTATATCATGTGTTCTCTTAGCCTACCATGACAAATCAAAATTTGAACTTCTGCAGACAATTGCTCTTTAGATTTTTATTTGCCATCTGCTATGTCTTTACGAACTCTCTTTAATGCCTTGAGTTCTTTGTGAATGTAGCTGCATATCCATCATATCGAATCAAAGGCATGGTCTGTATTCTAATGTGTCAACGCAGTAACAATAAGCCTCTGTTCAATTCCTTTTATTGATTTCAGTGCTGCATTCAAATGTGAGAGATTACAAATAGTTATTTTCTTCATTATTTCTGCTCAAATCATGTTGCTCTATGTGAAACATCCTTGATTTCGTTTTTTAAAAAATGAGATGATATGATCAACTCTTAACTCCTAGGAATGATAGTCATAATAGCCGAGTTTGCTGTAACTACATTTCTCTGGTTCTTACCATGCAATACCTTTTTCAGAATAAAGTAATTCACTCTTCCAAAAACGCCTTGCCTCTGTGATCAAAGATCATATCATTGTTTCCGCAACCATAATTGATTTGGTTTCTCTGGTCTTGAAGGGGCTTGCACTTGAGAATGAATTCATTAGAGCTATGTTGCATGGCAAATGTACAACCAAGAACAAAAAGCATATCACGAGAGTGTGTAATCCACTGTGCACTTCTGCTAATTCTGGTGCCATGTTTCACGTTCTTCAAGAGTGGCGTAAATGCTGATCCAGATATTGAATCTAGTTTAAAGGCTACATGCAGAGCATAAATTGCTCCATCCAATCATTTCTTAACAAACACATCACCACTAGTTTGCTTAATCGATTTGCCATTCATACTTTGTTCGTCAACGTTTTGGCGGCAGATTACTGTTTCATTAACCATTTACTGATTCAAATGGATTGGGAGTTATTTCCTGTTTAGTGGTTGGAACTGTTGACCGTACTGTCGAGAAAGTGGTTTGCCTGTTCAGACTTCAGACAGTAAGCTGGGTCTTTCTCTGTTATTTATTCAGGTATCATTGTCAGATCTTGTCAGCTGATTGATCAGGGGACACAACAGACAACCCTTTTCAAGATTGGATCTCCTTGCTTCACATGGAAGATGGGAGCCCTTTGCCTCAGGTCATTGGCATTGACGTGGATAAAGAGCAAAAGGGACCTAAGTGCGGTAGAAATAATAGAATAGAGAATGGGCTGGCGGTACAGATTCTGTTGGAACATGAGCGAGTGAAGGTGGTGGCGTTTTGTTTGTCTTTGGATTCGTTGAATGCCATCCAGTTGAAATGTTCAGTACATCAACAAATCAAACAAATGTTTTATGCTGGCCATTGACGCCGTTTAGCATGCGTACAAGTGAGCATTTTCAAGCTTTTAAGGTTATAAAACTTGGCTATAAAACAATTCTTTAATATTTTATTAAAAGTCTGTACTTGAGATATTTTTATTTATATTAGTTTTATACCTAAAATTTCTTATAGAAAAAGATTTTTAATTAAAATTTACCCAACTAATAAAATTTATCTAGTATTAACATTTCTAAATAATAAAATGTTAATTAAATAAAAAAGTCTTGAGCTAAATAGAAAAACCATAATGATAATCTTGTATGGTAATTTTCAAGTTTTAATTGAAAATTATTTTTTATTTTTTTGTCATTATGAGATTTTAACATAATATAAAATAAAGCTTTTAAAATCTTTTGTTAAAATTTCGTTCAATCTAATAGGTGCATTAAAAGTTATACTTGATTTATTAAATTCTATTTTGAATATTTTTTAAATTCTTCAAAACTTGAAAATCTTAATTATTAATGAAATAATACAATAAAAATTATTATCCCAAGACTATTGAAGAAATTTCCCCAATATCAATCCCCTCTACTTTTAAAAAACTCTCTCATGAATTATTTATTAAGAAGTGAATTTTTCCACTTTAAAGAAACAAATACTTGAAATATAGCATTGTAGCCAATATATTCATGAAATAGCATATTTTTATTTATGATCTTCAAAATTTAATTTATGATGTGTATTGTAGGGAAAAATCTATTTTAATGTTTTACTTTTCGTTCCCATCAAATCCACATGTAGTGTTTAATATTTTTTTTTTTTATTAAACTTGATTTCATTATCATCGATGACCTGCAATACTTCAACATTTATATATAAAGAAACTTCAAAATAATCTTTAAAAGAATTGTTAGAAATTAACATGTCCATGAAGTACTAATTTGAAAGCTTTCTTGACTTTTTTAACAGTAATAGATGAAACAACAAGTTGAGTTATATTTATAGCAGTGTTGTTACTATTGAAATGACTACTTTGAAGAGACGATATCTCTTTTATAATTTTCTTCCTTGTTGTTTTAAAATGTTGAACAAAAAAAAAAATAACAATCTAATTGCTTATTTGCCCAACATAAAATTTCTTCATAATCATTTTACATGAACTTTAAATTTGATGATTGTCTCAAATATTGCCAGGACAAAATTAAAAACATATCAATGAGTTCTAAAATCTATAAATTCAAATCATCATTCTCTATACTATATAAAAGTTTGTGTGCGACAAGTCTTATCTTTTAATGATAAGGAATCTTGTTGAAATAAAAATAAACTTTCAACTCTATCAACTAGTTAATAAATCTTTTTTTTAAAAAAATCTCTCATCATAGAATAAAATCTCATCAAATTTAGAAATAAGTCTAAAGTTAGGTCAGTCTTGAGGTAAATCTCTAGGCAACTTCCTCTCCTCTTCACTATCTTTATTTGTGTTACGGCTTCCTCCAAATGATCTATTATTTGTTCTTATGCTAAAGCAAAACAATCTAGTTTCTACTTCTCAGCCCGCACAGTACCCTGAAGGGCCTTCACTTTGCTCATCAAAGAGGCCAACGGCTATAATACCAATTTACGCGACATATAACATAAATAGAAACTAGGGTTCTTAAGTTTTAAGGTTAGAAGCCTAAACATTTTATGAGAATAAAGAAAATCTTTAATATTTTTTGAATCTTAATCTCAAACTAAACTAGACATCCTTAGTTATTTTAGTTTTAAACCTAAAATTCTTTATAGAAAATGTTTCATAATTAAAACTTGCCTAACTAAAGTATTTGGTATACTAGAAAATATTGATTGGATTAAACTGGGCTGACAAATAACTATCTTGTCTTCTGTTTTTAGTGTGTTTTGGACTAAACTGGACAATGTCTTATTTTATGCTTAGTAGACATTAGATGGACCTGACCGACCCTATATTTGGACCAGTTTGAGTTTAAGAAAAAATAGAGAAAAGATTGATCTGAAATGACTTGTTTAAAAACATAGGTGTTACGACCAGGGATAAAACATGCATGAAAAATCCATCAATTTTTTTTTTATTTTTTTTTGTCAAAATGAGGTTTCTTTAATTACTTTTTCAACTTGGGTCAACTCGAATTGACCCTTCTGACCCATGACATAAGCCTTATCTAAGGTCAACCTCCTAATCAGGTTTTAAAACTATAATAATAACTTTTATCCATACATTGACTTAGATTAACCCAGGTTAACCCTCCCGACCTGTGACCTAGATCTTACCTCGAGTCGACCTTCAAGTTGGGTTTTAAAACTATAATAATAATCACTTTTATTCATATGTTGACCCAGATTAACCTGGGTTAACTCTCTCGACTCGTGACCCGTGACTTAGGCCTTGTCATAAGTTGACCCCCGAGTCAAGTTTTTAAAATTATTATAATAATTATTTTTATCTTTATATTGCTTCGAGTCGACTTAGGTTGACCATCCCTACTCGTGACTTAGACCTTGTCTTAGATTGACCCCCTAGTTGGATTTAAAATTATGATAATAATTATTTTTATCCTTATATTGATCCAGTTCAATGGTCATCCTGGCCTGAGACCCAAGCCTGATCTCAGGTCGACCTCCGAGTCGAGTTTAAAACTATATAATAATCATTTATATCCTTATATTGACTCGGGTCAATGGTTAACTTGACCTATAACCCGAGCTTAACCCAAGGTCAACCTCCAAGTTGTGTTTTAAAAACTATAATAATAATAACTTTTGTCCTTACATGGACTCGGGTCAATAGTCAGCCAAACCTTGGCCACCAAATCAAGTTTTTAAATTATGATAATAACCACTTCTATTTTTATGTTGACTAGGGTCAATGGTCAACTTGACTAGGAACCTAGCCCTTGCCTTAGTCGATCCTTAAACTGGATTTTAAAATTATAATAATAACTACTTTTATTATTATGTTAATCCGGGTCAATGATCAATCAGACCAAAAACCTAAGCCTTGCCATAGGCCAGCCTTGTAATCGAGTTTTAAAACTATTATAATAAATATTTTTATCATTTTGTTAACACAGGTTAATAGTCAACCCGACTTGATTCGTAACCCAGGCCTAGCCTCAAGTTGACCTCCTAATCAAGTTCTAAAACTATAATAATAACCATTTTTATCATTTTATTGACCTGGATCAATAATTAACCTAGCCCATAACCCAGGCTTTACCCTAGATCGATCATCTAATTAAATTTTAAAACTATAATAATATTTTTATTTTTTTATTGACCAGTGTCAATAGTGAATCCAATATGTGACATTGGCCTTGTCATAGGTCGACCCTCTAATTAGATTTCAAAACTATAATAATAATTATTTTCATTTTTATATTAATCCAGAACAACACGAGTTAACTTTTATGCATAGAATGGAACAAATTTATCCTTCCTCTTTTAATGGGACAAATATTTCTATACCAGAAAAGCATGAAAAGCGTTGGACAAGATAAAAATTGAATTTTGTACCAAATATACACTACTTCATAAAACAATTGCCATGTACAGTCCATCTTTGTCTAGCATACAAAACATTATCTAATAAAATTCATCTAATATTATAATTTTTAGATAGTAAAATATTAATTAAATTAAAAATCTTAATCTAAATAAAAAAAATCCAAATAAAAAAATGTAAATAAAGTCAGTCTCGCAAAGTAATTTCACAGTATATACTAATTATGGACTTTTGACTGCCATGAATAAATACAAACAATGAAAAGAAATACGTAACATACTGTAGTTTCATTGACTACTCAAATAATTTTCACAGCAAACATGAAAAGTACATAATGAGCTTATATATATACATGTTTTTAACCATTTAGCACACATACATACATTGATTTTTCATGTAGTGCGTCCTTCTTTCTCTTTCCTAGGACTTTCAATCGTCTTCTCCAAAGAATTGCAGAATACAACAGAGGGACAGCATTAACATGTCTATTGAACCAAATTTATCATGCATCAATGTTGTCTTTTCCAAGCAACAAATTTCAGTGACTCCACCTCCATGGATTTTTGTTGGATTTGCTCCACTTCTTCGTGGATCTTTAAGTGAATCTAAAAGGAAAAAACCCAACAAACAAATAATAAAAAAAAGCATACAGAGACCATACCATCTGGGGGGGCAAAGGGGATTGATGTGTGATGTCTTCAAAATGTAACTGGCTCTGAAATATTTAATGTAGGTAAAAGCACAATAAGGATATAAATAAACTATTCAATGCAAATAATTTCTTAATAAAATTAATTTATTAAGTATTTAGTATGAAAATAAATAAATTAATGAAGTGATAAGGATATTTATCAAATCTGGCCGGATTGACCTATAAGCCCATGACCCAAGATCCAACCAGAGCCACATTTGTAATTAAACCAACCAAAATATTGAATTGATCATACCTGGTCAACCAAATGAAAACCTCATTGACACAATCAACTCAAACAAACCTAGACAAGAAGCCGAGTCAAAAGGTTGACTATGAAAAAAATAAGAAAACACTAAATGCTCATCTTTAAAATCAGTGTATGCTACAACCACCAAGATATATGTTTGCAAAGCCTCCAAGTCACCCATTTATGCAGAACTCAAGTCAAAACTTAGAATATCTAACAAACTGGGAATAAAAAAAAAAGGGTCTTTCCTCATACCTTTGGATAAGACTGTTAACCAAAAACCTGAAGTCTAATTGTATTTACAAGTCAAGCAGCAGCCTTCTTCCTCAGTAGGTGGTGCAGGTTAAGCCCATTTATCTTAGCAGCAAGTATGAAGTCATTTTCCGTTAGTCCACCTGTGAAAGCATGGCTCATGATAAGACCAATATTATTAATTACAAATAAAAAAAAATTTAAGAATGGACTACGTGGGATCAATATCAACATAATTTCTGACAACTCCCCACAGATGATTCTTTATTTCACTCCACTAGATTCTACCATCAGAAGTTCAGAGTCAAGTGAGGTTTTCCGGCTTTGAAGAAATTCAGATTCGTTTTTGGATGCATGCCAATCAGAAATATGACACAAAAGGTAAACTACTTTGATAAATGAGTAGCTACTCTGCATAACCTTTTTCAGCTTTGTTCAGACACCTACTTTCAAGATCAAATGAAAATCAGAAAATATGGCTAAACTCCTACTAACTTGCAGAATGGCCCTTCCCCATTTGTCCAAGCACTTCACTTAATAAGCATAATATCTTCTCTCCCAATTCATATAACATCATTAGTTGACAGAAATTAGAGAAGAAAGAAATCTGGCAAAGCTACACATACTCATAGTTTTACTCGTATTTAAGCTTCAACCATCTTACTTAATTTCATGACTTACATTGTTACTGAACCAGCGAAGCAAAAGGACAGTGGAGAAAAAGGTGTTAATAGAACATTTCTTTACAACAAAGGGACAAAAAGGGAGCTGTTGAGAGAGTAGAGGGCATTGGAATTGTCACTTGCCCGTCAATATATAGAAAAATAACTTTGAAAAGAGAGGCCATATGATGGGGACACCGAACCAGAAACACTATTTACGCACGCGTATGATCATAGACGATGGAGGATAGCCCAAACCATTGAGAAATTGGGCTTTAACTTATGTTTTTGGGTTTAATTTATATGGACTTTCAGTTGAGTTTTATTAATTTGGCTTTATTTGTTGGATATTTTATTTAATGGGCCATAAGCCCAATTGCTTATTCAAGTTAGGGTTTTAGTATAAATACCCTACTTTTCTAAATGTTAAGGGACTTTGAATGATTAATGAAAATTTGCAAGTTTTGCATCCCTCCAATCCCCCTCTCTTCCTCTTCTTTAGCTTCTTTCTTTCTCTAAAGCTTCTTTTTTTTCTTGCTTTAATTCTTTTTATTTATTGTCCCGCGTCAAATTTGATATCAGAGCACGGCTTTTAATTGTTCTTACAATTAATCGATCTATGTGTTATGTTTAACCCTGGATTAATCTGAAAAAAAAAAAGTTACTGTTCATCCTCTGCGCAGCCGCCGAGAGAAAAAAAATCCCTTTCAAAAAACACTGTTCATCATCCACGACTGTAATCGGGTTTTCCAGCAGCGGCGCTCCTTCCATCAGCGGCGCCTCAACCAGTCACAGCGGCAGCCCACGACCGAGAAGACCTGCACATCAGTCCACCGACCCACGCCGATTTGTTGTTCATCGATCGACACTGTTCATCTTCTCCAGATCTGCATCAACGCCGAAGTCGAAGTTGTCACTGCATCAACACCGGTCACACCAAGATCCACGCAGCAACAGATCTGCCATCCATCCACCAAACATCACGCCAAATTGTTGCAGCGGCGCCTCTCGGGTTTCAGCAAACAAATCAGCAGCATAGACCACCAGACGCAGCAAAGGCAACGCAACAGATCTCCATCTGCCACCGTCCACAGTGCCATCCCACAGCAGACCTGCGGCTTCAGCTACCATCGCCCTCCACAATTAGCAATCGACAGAGCAGTAGAACCGGCTGGCGCACAAAACCCATCACAGCCCCACGTCGATTCGTGGTTTACAGCAGCAAAGGCAGCGCCTCAGCTAGTGTCATCCTCTTCATCGCCAGTGATTGAGCTTCAACCACCACTGACTCGCACCCTTCAACAGCAGCACCAGCCGCAACGCCTCCACAACAGACCTGTGAGTGGCAACAGCCGCAACTAGCCGCCTGCAGCGTCCGAGTTCACTGGCAATAGAGTGAAATTGTAGCAGCAAAAGATCTTCATCTTCGGCAACAGACGATACAGTAAAACTAGCCAGTGGCAACCACCACCTCCAGTGGCCGCAATAGTCGTCGCCGTCAACTGTTACGCCCCGCCGCCAGCAACAGCAACCGAGAAATTGCAGAGACAAAGGAAACTCAACATTACAGCACAGAAGGTATTGGAGGTGAAATTAATTAGCCCACCACGTCAGCCCTCTAAATCCACATCAGCCGCCACATCAGCATGAGCAGCCATGTCACCCCAATTGCCATGTAATCTGAGGTCCATCCGCGATCGAATTCGACGATTTGAATCTTGGTCGGTAAATTACTCTATTTTTGGTCTGTTGATTTTACCTTTTTGGTATTGCACTTAGTATTCGAAGTTATCATTAATATTACTTTTGTGCAAAAAAAAAAAAATATCACCTAGCATTTTATTGTTAATTATGTTCATCAACCTCTTTCATCAGTAATAGCTAATATCTTATTCAATTTAATAATTATGAGTTCTTACTTGTGACATCGTGTTTGATTAATCATTTACACTTAAGAATCTAGTATTACATGCTTACAATTTTATTAGTGTAATTTGTTCTTGATTAATCTCCACATTTAAAAAAAAAATTAGCTTTATTTTTGTATTGTGATTTTACATGCAAGAACCATTTGTGATCTCAATTCCATTTATAAGTTAGTATTGCATGCATTTGTGTCACAATCATCTAGTGTCTAAGCTTAAGTTTACACTTACTGTAGACTCAACCTTTAGTGATACTCTTATGATCATTTCAAGGGAACTGCAAACTTAGGTGATCAACATATTTAGAAGAATTGAGCCCCAAGAGAGTTTTCGAATAAGACACTCAAAGACCAATAAATATCACAAGAATAATCATTATGGACAAGATCACTCTGAGCAACACCAATATGACCATCATTTAGGTTACTCTAAACACGATGACTTTGATGAGCGAGTCTTGAGTCCTAACAAAATAGAAGCCCCCACTTTTGACGGTCGTCATGACCCTTGGATATTTGATATGTGGATTCGTGATATGGATCAATTCTTTGAGTGGCATAATTTGTCTGATAATAGGAGAGTTAGATTTGCTAAGATGAAACTCATTGATGAGGCCAAAATTTATTGGAGAGATGTTGAGGATTGCTTAGAGATGAGAGGTAAACCTCCTATAACTGACTAGATCAAAATGAAACAAAAACTTCAAGAGAAATATGTACCCCAGTCTTATAGGAATAAACTCTTAGACCAATGGAACAATCTAAGACAAGGGAATAAGTCTATCAATGAGTATATAAGGCAGTTTAACGATTACATGATTAGATGTGCCATAAGAGAGAGTGAAGCCATGACTTTGCGTAGATTTTGTAGAGGCTTAAATGATGATCTTAGAAGAGAAGTTGTATTTCAAGGTGTATCTACCCTTAACCAAGCTTATACCTTAATTAAAGACTACAAGTTGGTCACAAAGAATCAGTGGAAGAATCATCAGGACTCTTATAGTATCCCTATTAGGTCCCAATTCAGAAGTAGTGATTCTTTGTTAGATGCTCCACCCCACAGACCTAATCCTAGTAACTCCCAACTTTATAAGAAAGATAAAAGCAAACGAGTTGTTAATGAAGTGTCTAAGGTGGGTTTAATGGTTAAGTGTACTAATTGTCTAGGTTTTGGTCATATCTCTTTAAATTGTACCTCTAAACCTTTAGTCATCCAAAAATTTAGGGATATAGGTAAAGAGGAATATTGTAGTGTTGAAGTGTATGAGCCTAATCTTGAGGATTTTAGTGACCTAGATGACGAGGATGTGCAAGAAGAGGGACCCAACACAATGAGTCCCAATGAGCTTGAGAATGAGGTTAAGAAAGAGTCTGATATGTTTGCTTTAATGGTAGAGGAAGTTTTAGGAAACTCTTCAGTGGAATCACCTATAAAGATAAGTATGGTCTTAGAAGAGTCTCATGATATTAGTTCTCCTGAATTATCTGATTCCTCACCCCACATGTTTGGTTTCCAGCACATCATAAGTTTAGAGCAACATGTTGAGCTTTTTGACCCCTTACCACATGCACGTGATGAGGAAGATGAAGATAATCCTAGTTTACTTGATTGTGTCCATACCATATCTACAGAGGTTTCAAACAATGTTTGTCTCATTCCACACCCTCAATCATTTAGTGTTCATAGTTACAAACCTGAGAAGCCTATAGAACACCTTCCCATATCTCCTCATGATAGGATGTCTAAGTCAGCTGAGTCGTTACCATGTAGGGTTCATAATTTGCATATTGAGATCATGAAACAAATTCAAGCAAGTAATGAACAATACAAATTTGGAGCTGATTTACTTAAATATCATAATGCACTTAATGTTGGAGATTATTTCATGATACAGATTAGACCTGAACGGTGTCCTTTGGAAACCGATCATAAATTGCAAGTAAGTAGTGTTAGACCATTCAAAGTGTTGCAAATGATTACATCAAATAATTATGTCATTAAATTGTCATTAAACTTTGATATTAACTCTACTTTGAACATGAAAGACCTCAGTATTTATAAAATACAGCCTACCCCTGATGCTCCTTTTGATACCCCTACCTCATTATCCATATCTTTGGCACAAAAGGAACATATTAATGCTACTTTGAATGCACAAGTTGTTTTTACCAGGGATGGTGAACTTCAGCAAATCCCAGTATATGGACTCGACGACCAGATTCATACTATACTTGGATTATCAGAGAGACATCACAACAGTTTGATCCTTATCTTTGAGAGCATTATCGGAGCTGCCTTAACCTATACTCGACGGGGTCGAGTTCTTCCAACCCCGGGAGAATTGATGGGGACACCGAACCAGAAACACTATTTACGCACGCGTATGATCATAGACGATGGAGGATAGCCCAAACCATTGAGAAATTGGGCTTTAACTTATGTTTTTGGGTTTAATTTATATGGACTTTCAGTTGAGTTTTATTAATTTGGCTTTATTTGTTGGATATTTTATTTAATGGGACATAAGCCCAATTGCTTATTCAAGTTAGGGTTTTAGTATAAATACCCTACTTTTCTAAATGTTAAGGGACTTTGAATGATTAATGAAAATTTGCAAGTTTTGCATCCCTCCAATCCCCCTCTCTTCCTCTTCTTTAGCTTCTTTCTTTCTCTAAAGCTTCTTTTTTTTCTTGCTTTAATTCTTTTTATTTATTGTCCCGCGTCACCATATGATTTGACACAAAGTTCTCACCCACTGCATGAGTCCATATCTCGATTGTTATATTGTTCCATCCAACCAGATGAAGATCTGGATGGTGACCTGCATTTGCATATACTGTTACTCGACCAAGTAAAAAGCTCAAAATTTCTAGTAAATATTTATAAATAGGCTGTAATTCTTAGATATATTCTTTTGACTCATTCTCGTAAAATTTTATATCTTGAGATAGAAGGACTGAGACTCCATACCAAGTATAGGATTTAATTAAAATCACAACAAACCTTTTTTCTTCATATATATATATATATATGAAGAAGCAAGGTCATTTTCTTTCTTGTTAATAATAGGACTGAGACTCCATACCAAGTATAGGATTTAATTAAAACCACAACAAACCTTTTTTCTTCATATATATATATATATATATATATGAAGAAGCAAGGTCATTTTCTTTCTTGTTAATAATTGGACCTGACACTTTTAAGATTTGAGTTTCCAAAGTTAATCCACTACCATTTTAGCATTCAACTTTCACGTGTTAATGTGCACCATTTATAGAACTTGGTCTTTTGAAGAATGGTACGCATATAGCAGTTTTTATGTATTGCCAAGAACATTTTCCTACAAAATAGAGTAATATACTAGCCTATTGTCCAGAGCTACGCAGGGGAGAAAAAAACATTGATAACATGGTTTTTTTTTTAAATAGATTTTTATTATTAATTGAATAATCTTGTTATTTAATATTGGTGAGAAAACACATTAAATCCACCTTGATTAACTCGAGATCGCCTGCAAAAATTGAGGGGATAATCTTAAATTTCCTTTTTTTTAGAAGTTCAATCCTTGATTAACTTAAAGTTGAACAAAATTAGTAAAAAAATAGTAATCAATTAAAAAAATAATCTTATTGAACTTGAGTCAACCAAGCAAATGTTTTATTTTTATCTCTTAGATTATGTTTCATTTAATTATACAATAATAAAGCGCATGAGAATTTCTCAGTATGAAATAATTCTTTTTAAAAAAGAAAAAAAATAATGACAAAGACCAAGACAACTAAAGTAGATCATTAATAACAAAAAGTAAAATTATATATATTTTTTGTTTTGAATTAAGTAAAAAATTATATAATCAATAACAAAGTGTGAAATTGTATTTTTTTTAGAAAACAATTGATGGGAAATGTATTAAAGAAAAAAAATTAATAACAGGTCGGATGCTGCATATTAACCCGTTAATGAACTCAATTAGTTTCAATAATTTTTTTATTAATTTTTTTATCCAAATATAAAATAACAAAAAAATACAAAAAGGAGCCTAGGCATGTGTGCTTGGGCCTTCACAAAAACAACTCATGCACGAGGACTTCTAGCCCAGGTCGTGTGCCTAGGCCCAACAATATATATTTTTATTTTTTAAAGGAGCAGACTTGTCATTCGTTCTTTTTTTTTTAAAAAAAAAAATATGCAAATGACTTGTCATTTGCTTTCTATAGAATTCGGTAACCGAAGGTTGCTAAAAAAACAAGGTCTCAGATTTTTTGTTAAAAAACTCAAAATACCTTGATAAACTTATCCATGATTTCAAAAAACAACTTAAAAAAACAAAATCAGCCAAACTAAAAAATATTCTCATGGTTATATTTGCCCCATCGAGTTAGAAGAAGGAAAAAAATCATCTAGGTAAAACTCTCCTTTATCTAAAGGAGATTAGTGACACTATTATAGATCATTTTGGTGGTTGAAATTTATATCAATGATGACTTTTTCTCTTTATACTAGAATCTAACAAGCCTGTCTCTCCTCTCATGACAAAAAAACTACAAATGAGAAAAATAAAGTTTGATATCAAAATTGAATTTCTATGTTACTAAAGGGATGAACACCAATTTACTAAAAAAACATGGGAGACTAAAATGAACTTTTTAATTGCAATTTGAAGTTTCCATTTATTTTCCCTGCTTTTTTCGCTTTAGTTCTATATCTTTAAATTCAATCTTTTATTAAAAAAGAAGAAGAAGAAGCAATTTGGCACTAATTTGAGCTCAAAAGGGTTCAATTATGTGAAAAAAGAGATTTAAGGATAAAATTAAAAATTTAGAAAAAAATAACTATTCCAATCCATAATAATTTGGAAGAGAGTGAATAGCGTCATATCAAAAGTAAAATCACTACAATGCTTAGTTTTTTTTTAATGCATAATTATATAACAGATTTTGAATCATTGAATTGAGATTCACTAATCTAACAACCTTGTGTATATTTTTTTTTTGTTAATGTTCAGCTTCAGTCTAAATGGAGTAGCTAAATCATCACATTCTTCTTTATCTCGAGTCTGCTATCAAAGAGGTAGCTTTCCTTCCCCATGAAAAACGAATATCATTTTCAGATAAACAAGACCAAAACAAGCTTAGAAGTAACATCTATGAGATTTATTTTTTTAAATAGCAATATCCAACAATGGTATTTGGAATGCATGGAGAATAACTCTCTTTTCGATGACATCCCATTTTTATAGAGAATATACATGGTTCATTCTACAACACAATTTTTAAAGAAGTTTTTTTTGTCTCACAGAACAAACTCTTTCAAAAGATAAATAACCACTTTCACTCAAAAACCAGGAGAAATGTTTTACCAATGTTGGGATAGATATCGACACTTGCTTAATACTTGCCCTCATCATGGTTTTGAAACATGAAAATTGATGTGCAATGGAACTTTTAAAAATAAAGACCCTGATAAAGCAATGGAGTACCTAGACTTGCTAGGTGAAAATGCTCAAAATTTAGACACTACAGGCACTTATGAGGCATCGGATAAAACTTAACTGCATACATCTAGTGGAGGTATGTACAACCTTAGAGAAGATCATGACCTCCAAGCTAAATTTGCATATTTAGCTAGAAAAATCGAGGCACTTGAATTTAAAAAGAGTGGTCAATTAAAATTTGTTCAAGACAATGTGTATCAAATATGTGAAACGAATGAACATGCAACCAATGACTGTCCAACTTTGCCTTATTTCAAGGAATGCCTTTATGAACAAGCTCATGCTTTAAACAATTTTCAAAAGCCCAATCATAACCCATACTCGCAAACATACAATCCTGGTTGGAGAAATCACCCAAATTTTAGTTAGAAGAACGGTAACAATAATGCACAAACTTCACAGCCACCGTTTCAAGCACATCATAATTTCCAAAATTCTCATGGATATGCACCTCCTTATGCTCCACCTCCTAGAAGAAATCTTGAGAAAACATTGCATGCATTCATTGAAAAGCAAGAGACAATTAACACTCAATTTGCTCTAAGCATGACAGATTTTAAAGATGCTCTTGCAAAATTCACATATGCTCTTAATTTTCAAAAGAAAAGTAAGTTTCCTTCTCATCCACAATAAAATAAAAAAGGACAATACAATGCAAATGCAAGTAGTTCCACTCTTAAACCTTGTGAGAAAAATGACGAGTCAATCTCTGAGGATAAGGAAGGGGTTGAATTTGAACATTGCAAAATGAACACAAACCCAACTGCCCAAAAAAAAACTCAGAATGGTGCTAAACCCAAAAAACATGTTTTAAGCCTCCAAACCGAACTCTTTTGGCCTCAGCAGCCCATATTATCATAACCAAACATACTTAAATAAAAAAAACTCGATAAAAACAACAAATCATTATAAATATGCAAAAAAAAAAAAATCAAATTTCAAAACTATCAACCTAGAACAACCTATATTTTTATGCAATCTGGATTCAAATGTCTTTTAAAACCCTTTAACAAAAATAGATAAAACCTCAATATCCCAAAAACATGCAAGAACTAATAGAAGAAGATCATACCCTTGCTAACCTATTTGTAAAAATTCCAAATCAAACTTAGATGCAAGCATTACATGTTAAAGCAATCAGCAACATGTCAACACATTAAAAAAAAGGGCATTTAAACAATAAAATTAATCCAGTAGGGCCTCCCATGGACTCCACTTTCAAGGTTAGTAATAATGTACATTCCAAGCTTGAAATCTTCAAATAGGAATGGATTTCCATAGTTGCCTTCTTTCTCTTCTCCAAACTCAACAATAACAAGCTCAATCACTTTATGAGATTGTGACTTTGATTGAATTACTTGAACCTTAATAAAAATCTCTTTTTCACTTCTTTTTCTCATCTTTCTTCTTCCTTTTTTCCCTCTTATTACCTTTCCTTTTATAGGCAGATTTAGAGCTTTTAGACGAGTTTGTTAAGATTCATCAAACCAAAACTAGGTTTGTTTCACCTTTGGACCAATGATTTTGGTTGAGGTGGTTTTATAACAAACTTAAATGCCAAGGTGAAGTATTTCTAATCTTTCGATCTTGAGAGAAGGGTATTACACCCTTGATAAGAATCATCTTAGAGTTTTTAAATGTGAACACACGAAAGAGTTAGGTGGTTTTGTGTAAATGGGTGTTTCATTTAAGATTGTCTGGGTTGATCACTTTTGTGGCTTTGCTAGAGTAACACCAACGTCAACGTCACCTAAAATCACTTGATCATTATAGAGGGGGTGTATATCTTTTGATTGGATCCATTCCTACTTAATTTGGAGGTCTATAGCTCCACATTCATTCATTTGAAAGTGTTAACTCAATCAACATGAAATCTGAAAATACAGTGATGCATAAGGGACAAGATGTTATTGAGATCATTGGAATAAATGGGATGTAAATGTTTGATTTCATGGAAATGAGGTTATAGAGGGGGTGTTTCTCAATTGAATAGTGGTTGTTGCAACCTCAGAGGTGGTAAAAAACGCCACATTCCCTCACTTGAAAGTGTCTGCTTAATCAGTCAAAACTACTGAAAAAGGTGCATAGTAGCTGAACGGCATCTTTTTGGCTAAACCCTAAAAATTAAGGTTTTTAATTTGGGATCTAAAAGACTTTAATTAAATCCCTATTCTTGAATTGTTTTTAATTGCACCCGTAATTTCCTTTTGAACTTTTAATTTCATGCAATTTCACCCTTATCAAATTCAATTATTAGCCCTAGATTAAAGCGTCTTTTACAGTTTAGTCCTTGGTTTTTGATTTGTTTAACTGGACCCTTAATTGATCAACAAAATTTTAATTTTTTTTATTTGACCCTTGATTTCACCAATTTCAGTCCCCAAAGTCACGCCCCTTTTACAAGTTGGTCCTTAGTTTATGAATTGTTCAAATAACTCTGTAATTGCTAATCAAACTTTGAATTTTATTCAATTGAGCCCCTAATATGACTAGTACTATTTTTTTCGATTAACATCCAAATTGACTCCAAAAGCTGATTTTCCTTGCGATTAAGTCCTCAATAAATTTAATTAAGCCTTCCAAACTATCAATTGAGTCCTTATACATCCAAATAAAAAACATTTCACCAATTAGACCTTTTGTTGATCAAAATTTGGTTGCTAATTTTATCGAGTTTGTACGTTTTGATCTCCTAACTTTTTACTTGTTATTTTGACCCTACACCACTAACTTAAGCAATCTTTTAGGGTTTCTTCATGTGTATTTTCTTGTATTTTTTTGGATTTTTTCTATTTTATTTTAATTTTTTTATAGGGTAAAAAAATAGGTAACAACATTCTGCATTGTTAGCTAGAGAGAGATACAAGCTTGGAGTGGATGCCTTGGTGGAAGGATTGATCTAGTTTGGAAAAACAACTTTGATGACTCACTAGCCGTGGTTGGCTGGGCATGCTCTGATTTAATAATTTTAAGATTTCCCTCTGCTGCCTCATCTCATTTGCTTTTTCTAACTGCCTGAATCTCTCATGTAGTAGAGCAATTAAGTAATGAAAAATGATGGGATCACAACTTTGCCTGCCCATTGAAGGATCTTTTTGATGGAATTTACAAAAAGAGATTGTTAAATTGGAGTTAAAGTTTGTAGTTAATCAGAAAGTAGTTAGTAGTTAGTAGTTAGAGTTAGTTACTAACATATTAAAGTTAGTTATACCAGCTGTAAATTAGTTGAAACTTTTGTGTGTGTGTGTGGCATCATCTTGTAAAGAAAGGCTAATGAATATAACAAGAAAGGATAATTCCTTTCAATCATAATACATTTTTTCCTTCTCTTAGGTTCATATCTCTGTTTTATACAGATTACTTCTATGCAATTTTACAGTGTATCAAAGCAGAAACATTTTTGTTTCCCACTATTTTCTTGATCTTTCTAGCTTCACCATGTTTGATCATTTTAAGGATAATGCTTCTGCGACACATATTGATTCATCCAATGTTTCTATTCATAATCTTTCTGATGATTCATCTAGCTGCTACTACTTGCATCCCTTAGACAATCCTGGTGCTCTTCTGGTCTGTGAGATCTTCACTAGTGAGAATTACATTGCATGGAGTCAATCCATTTCAATTGCTTTAACAATGAAAAATAAAATTGCTTTTGTTAATGGTTCTCTAGTTCAGCAGAACACAACTAATCATTCCTTCCATATTGTTTGGCTAAGATCTAATAATCTTGTTTTGTCTTGGCTAATGAATTCAATTGCTAAGGATATCTGTGGTAGTCTTCTTTACGTCACAACAACTTTTGATATTTGGGAAGAACTAAGAATTAGATATCTTAGAAGTGATGGACCAAGGGTTTTCTCTTTGGAGAAATCTTTAAGTTATACTTTTTAGAACTCCAAATCTGTCACTGAATATTTCAGTGAATTCAAGGCTTTGTGGGATGAATACATCAATCATCATCCAATTCCTAGTTGCAAATGTGGAAATCTTGATCATTGTTCATGTAATATTTTAAAGCATCTAACAAATCAACAACAATCAGATTATATCATGAAGTTTCTTATGGGTCTTTATAATTCTTATTCCACAGTCAGGAGTCAACTATTATTTCAATCTCATTTACCATCTATGGGCATAGTTTTTTCTTTACTTTTGCAAGAAAAGAGTCAGATGTCTTTGACAAATACAATTGGCATTTCTATTGATTTACAAGCAATGGTTACCGAACAATCTGTGAATCAATCCTTTAGATTGGGTTCAGCATATGCCAATCGATTTACTAAACAAAAAGGAAAGTTTGATGCCATCTGCTCTCATTGTGGTCATTCAAGACATCTTGTTGATAAATGCTTCTAGTTAATTGGATATCCTCCTCGATGGAAGGGCCTAAGAGGAAAAAGATTTGTTTCTACACTAACCATTGCCAAGAATTTTCAAAGATTGTTCACTGCAAACAATACTATTATGTTGGAACAAAATTCTAGCACTCCCAACATCACACCTTCCATGGTTCATTTACCAAATGGTCAAATGGTTCCAATTGTTTTTATTAGAATTGTCAAATTTTCTCCTAATATTGTTTTACACAATGCTCTGTATGTTCCATCCTTCAATGTTAATATTGTTTATGTCTTAAGATTAACTACTGCTAATTCTATTAGATTATTTTTTCTTCAATCAAAATGTATCTTGTAGGATCTAAGCAAATAGAGGATGATTGGGCTTGCTGAAGTTCAATTTGGCTTATACCATCTTCACAAACCATTTGCTCAAGCTAATAATGAAATGCTTCCTAGTTTAATTGGCTTACCTTCTAGTTCATTAGTTGAATCATGCATTGTTGCTTTCGATCTTTGACATTTTTGTTTAGGCCATATTCCAACTACAAAAATTAATCTCCTAAGTAGTTTTGATAATTCTATCAAGGTTACTCACAACTATGTTTGTGAGATTTGTCCATTAGCTAAACAAAAGAAGCTGTGATTTCCTCTGTCAACTAGTAAATCCAATAAAGCTTTTTAATTGGTTCACACTGATATTTGGGGATCTTTTTCTATTCCTTCCTATTCTGGTTATAGATTCTTTCTTACCATTATTGATTATCACACTAGATTCACCTAGTTATTTTTAATACAATCCAAATTAGAAACTAGAGCTATTCTTACCAACTTTCTAGCTTACGTTCATACTCATTTCAACACTAATATTCGAACTCTTAGATCAAATAATGGCTAAGAGTTTAATATGCCTACTTTTTATCAAGAGGCATTATTCATTAATTATCCTGTGTTGAAACACCTGAACAAAATGGAAGGGTGACATGATCAAAGAGTTGATGTATTTTTCCAAGTGCAGGAGTGTCATAATAAACTTAGCTAAACATTATGAAGGAGATAAACATAAATAAACTAGATAAGAACATAGTTATGATGAAAAGTATAAACAAGAGATTAATGAAAGCAAAACTTGAACATTATAAAAATACAAAGAAAGAAAGTAATATGATCTTGATTTGAAAAACAAGATGCCTAAATACATGGCAAATGCCTCCTTTTATAGGCTAAAATTCAGAACTATTGATTAGATGACTGACTATTTAGTTGGTGGCCAGCCATTGACTTGGTAGCTAGCTTTTGACATTGTTGGCTGGCCAAAACATCATTGCTAACATCAATATTCTAGCACATAGTCCTCATAAAAGTTGTGGGCAATTGTTTCAGCTTTTCAAAAAAAAAAAAAGAGCTTATTTGGACTTCTAGAGCTCAAGATATAGGTTAAACACTGAATAGTATCTAGGCTGTAGGACATATTCATACATCTCTTTTGATGCTAAGATTTGAACTTGAAAACGGGAGGTTTGAATCTTGAACTCTCATGAAAGTTTTAGGCTTATGTCTTAGCTTTCCATCAAGATAAATCAGACCTAAATCCAAGGTCTACAACTCCAGTTATAACCCAATAACCGAATAGTGTTCGAGTTTGAATTGATCCAGCATCTATTCTCTAAGTTTAGTCCTCTTTTTATCTCTTCTCTTTTAATAGTTAATCACATCAATCAATCATTTGAATTGTGAGATATACCTGCATTCAAAATAAGCATTTACCATAAATTAAAGATATCTTATATTATCATAGTTGTTATTATAAAACATGCTTTTGTTAGAGAATTTAATGATACTTTAGTGCAATATGATGATATAAAGCCTTCATAAGAATGCACTTTTAAGTAATAATCACACCCCCAACCAGCTTATTACTAGTCTCTAGTAATCAAAGCGTTAAAACAATTTGCGACATTCAAAAGCAAGGCATTCAACATCAACTTCCATTAATCTATCCAAATAAACAAACTCTCATTTAATTTATATATCTGCTTCATACTGTTGAAACAAGATATTAATAAACCTTCTTTTTATGTTCGACATATCAAAACATAGCTATGGAGCTTTTCTTAGAAGAAAATAAAATTTTATTCTAATGTTTAAGGTTAACTTCCTTGGGTTAGGATTCTTATCTTTTTTTTTTAAGTAGTAATTTACAACAAAATGTATCATGAACCCATGTAATGAGCTTTTGGCTAATAACTCCCAGACCAGTTGGTCTTAGGGCATTAGGTGTTGAGACACCTCTTCAAGCTTAGTAACTCGGGTTGCAGATACTAAAATGTAGATAGTGTAATGTTTAATTCCCTTAAGCTTTCTCCTCAACCCATGTAACAAGCACTGGGCCAATAGCTCCCAAGTCAGTTGACTTTAGGGTACTAGGTGTTAAAACACCCCTTCGGGCTTAATTGCTTAAGTCAAGGAGGCTACAAAACCAAACTTATCTACTTTTTTTATTTATTCATTTTATTATCAATTTGTTTTTGTTTTTTTTTTCAAATTGTATACTATTCCTTTTCCTTAGTTGTTACTTTTAACAATAGAACATAAATAATGTAATAATCCAATATGCAACCCACAATCATATGTTAAAGTGTGTGAGTATGTGTGTGAAAATGAAGGTTTATGAATACTTAACTAGGTATATGAGTAGAATCAATTGATAATAATTCGAGAGTTTGTGAACTTAAATATTTCAAGAAGTATTCTGATAAACCTTGTTAAGAATGTTTACTAAGATGCGTCTCAAGAGTCATTAAAATTCTTCTTTTACTCTGCCATCCAAGTAACAACAGTTTTGCAAATGGTTTTAATAATAGAAAACACAGTTAATTTTTTTTTTAATATCAACTACTACCCTTTCCCCCAACCAAAACGAGACATTATACTCAATGTCCTAAGGTAGAAAGATAGAGTATAGAAGACATCACCTGAAATAACGAACATTGACAAACCTGAAACACACTTAAACAAATATAAGAAATAACAAAACAAAATAATATGCTATTAATAAAACCAAAAGACATAAGGTTTCACAAATGAAAGCTCAAATCCAATCTAAGCTTTTTACGACTTTCCATAGTTGACCAATTTATACGACTCATGGAGGGATCAACTACAAGAATTAAATATTGTAGTTGATCAATTAATTGCTCAACAGTAGTAGCAGAGATTAAGAACATAGTTTTGATGAAAAGCATAAATAAGAGATTAATGAAAGCAAAACTTGAACATTATAAAAATACAAAGAAAAAAAGCAAGAATATGATCTTGATATGAAAAACAAGATGCCTAAATACATGGTAAATGCATATTCTGATAGTGATTGGGGTGGTTGCATTGACACTAGGAGTGTCACTGGTTTTTCAGTTTTCTTTTGGGATTCTCTAGTATCTTGGAAATCAAAGAAGTAACCTACTATTAACAGGTCCTCAACAGAAGCTGAATATAGAGCTTTATCAACTACTACATGTGAGCTTCAATTGTTAGTTTATTTGTTGGCTGGTTTCAAAGTAACACATTCTCAGGCTGCATTGTTATATGCTGACAGCAAACCTACTTCAGAAATTGCTTCCAATCCAGTAATCCATGAAGAACTAAACATATACTAAAAGGTTGCATCTAGTTAGGGAGAAATTGCAGGAGGGTTTGATCAAAATCATCTATATACCTTCCAGGTTTCAATTGGCTGATATTCTCCCCAAACCCCTCGGTTGTCTCAATTTTCATCATTTCTTAGCAAGATGGAAATGATAAATATTCATTCTCATCTTGAGGGGGGATGTTGGAATATACAGAATGAGATTGATAAATTGGAGTTAAAGTCTATAGCTAATTAGAAAGTAGTTAGTAGTTTGTTAATAACAGATTAAAGTTAGTTATACCAGGTGTACATTAGTTGAAACTTCTGTATATATATAGCATCATCTTGTAGACAAAGGCTACTGAATATAAAAAGAAAGGAGAATTCTTTTCAATCAGAATACATTTTTTTTCTTCTCTTGAGTTCATATCTCTATTTTGTATAGATTACTTCTGTAGAATTTTACACTTTTGATGAGAAAGTCCTCTAGTGAAGTCCTGAGAATTTTCTAATCCTATTTATAGAGCATGTGTTTAAAGATCACAATACATTTATCATGAGCCCTTTCTAGACATTCTTAGACATGAAAGGTGAAGTAGCATTGGCATTTGAGCAACAAAGTCGAAGAACACAGTTATGTGGCTACCCTAAGAAGTCTAGGTTGGTGGAGTTGAAAGGTGAAAAATCTTAAAGGGGTTGGAACAAAAATAAATTGTAGTAATCTACCCTAAGAAGTCTAGGTTGGTGGAGTTGAAAGGTGAAAAAATCTTAAAAGGGCTGGAACAAAAAGAAATTGTAGTTATGGAAGGTGTCTGGGAGTTTGGTTGCATTGCTTTTCAAAGTGTTTTTCATTGAAAAATATATCAAAATAATATTTTTTATTATTTTTTTTTAAAATTATTTTTGATATTAGCGCATCAAAATGATCTAAAAATACCAAAAAATATTAATT
The DNA here is from genome assembly GCA_018804465.1 of Populus tomentosa. Taxonomy (NCBI): domain Eukaryota; kingdom Viridiplantae; phylum Streptophyta; class Magnoliopsida; order Malpighiales; family Salicaceae; genus Populus; species Populus tomentosa. The sequence goes on along the minus strand of CM031989.1, from coordinate 6,964,892 downwards.
TGAAGCAAAGAAAAAAAATAAGAATATATTTTTTTTCAAAAGAACTTTTGCAATGTAAAAATAAATAGTTTTTGCAAACGCATTTTCAGTGGAGTAAAAGGTTGGTCATGGGTGATGCTCTATCAGCTTGACTCCATGAATTGCAAAGACTTTAGAGAGGATGGTGCCTCATTTGATGGGATCTTAATAACACTGAACCGTCTCTTTTCATCGTTTTGAAAACGCAAAAAGAAAGTAAGGCATACATGACAATGGCTGCAACAAGAAATAACTCTTGATAGAAGCCTTTTATTAAAGTAAACCCACCAAACAAGAGCGGCAGGCAGGCAAACTTTCTACAATTATCTCATGTATGACACACATTTTTCGTTTTGTCCTACAGTTATTGGATGGGAGTGGCATGGAGGGAAAAGAGTTGGAGTGGATACTCAGTGGTTGATGATCCTTTTGTATAGCAAAATCAAATCAAACCTGGTTATATTTGAAAAAATATTAATAATCTAAATAGAAAATATTTTGGCGAAATAATATAGTTTGGTACATGCCGTGATTGATAAGCATATAAGAAACATGGAATTTAAAAAAAAAATGTTAAATGAGTTGACAAGAATTACAACGAGAAGAGGAAAGAGAAACAAGAAAGAAAGAAAGAGACCTTAAAGGCACATCAAAACTATGATTATGACACCACCAATACCATAAAAAAGATATCGAAGAGACAAATTCAACAACACCAATGAAAATCACTAATACAGTTCAGCTTTGTGATACGACCCAAACAATGTCAGATTCAAATTTTGGCGTAAGAGTTTCTACCGTTCAGTTTTACGCTATTAAGCATAACTCCAAATCCAACCGTTGGATCGAGATGAAACTTTACTAGACGATTTCAGACTATATGAATTTTGTTATTTACTTTCTTTTGACCTATAGACTTCCTATTTGGTATGGATCCTGTTTCTAAAAGGATGTGATAGCTTTTGGGAATTTTCTAGTTCTAAAAGAATCTTTAATGAGCTGAAACATAATTTCCAAGAGTGACAACGATTCCTTATTCGTCCTAGTTGCACACGAAAAGAAGGGTTGACACAATTTAATGAGAGTTAGTTATTTTTATTATTTTCTTTCATTTTGGGCTTAATTAAAACTTTGTTTTGAGCTAGGATCCAAGGCTTGTTTGGATCAGGTTATAAGCTTTTCAATTTAGGATTTTTGGGTTAGTTTTGTGTGTGCATCAATTCAGCCCATAAGGGTAGATCCATTAGGGTTAATTTTTCAAGAACTCATGGTTGTTAAAAATGCGTTTTAACTCGTAAAATCATCCAATTTTACGAGTTAAAACACAAAAAAATGTAGAATCGGGGTTAAAACTCGAAAACCAGCAAAATCGGGTTGACTCGGTCAAACTTGCAGAAAAACCGGTTGACTCGTAAAAAATGTTAAAACCGTTACATTTCCCCGAGTTGAGCAAAATGTCACGGTCAGCGAATGGAAAATTAGAAATGCAACAAATATTGACTTAGGGACAGAGCACTAATCTCTTTTCTTTCCCAAATTCCCAATTCCCACCCAAGTCCCCGACCTCGTCCCTGTCTCGCGACTTCGTCTTCGTCCTTATCTCGCGACTTCGTCCCTGTCTCAAGGTCACCCCCTGTGACTTCATCGTCCTTGTCTCACACGGTCACACCCTCCCTGACTCTAGAGTCCAGACTTCGTCCAATCATCCCCTTCCTGTCTCACACTCCATAGCGTTCTTGGCGAGACGAAGGTAAGAATTGGGAACCCAAGCTTTGTTTTTTTTTTTTCTGTCTAATGGTGGTGAATCGGTGATTAGAGACAAAAAAAGATTTGGGTTTGCTGTGAATCTATGTTCATCTTCTGGGTATTCTACAATTAAGTGGTTTGCTTCTGACCTCTGGGTATTTTTTTTAGTTTGATCTGGGTATGCTGTGAAGTGTGAACTGTCTCTGTTTGATCTTGCTTGCTTTGGTAGTCTTGGAATCGAATGCCCTGTTTGATCTTGCTTGCTTTGGTAGTCTTGGAAGTTGGAACCGAATGCCTTTTGCTGTAAAACTGCACCTGTTTGGAATGCCTTTTGAGCTTGAATGTTCAATTGTATTATCAATCATGTGGATGGAAAATAAATTGAACAAGGCTATATATTTTTCTATCAATTCTCCCTTTCTTTCGTTTTCCCATTGATCAGTTCTGGAACCTGTGAATGTATTTTGCTGTAAGTAATATGTGATTATATAATTTGGGTCTCTTTTTTTTCCTCGTGATTCAAATGTAAAGTATAATCTGTTAATTTTGCTACAATTTCCGCCACGGTGTTTAGGTTTGCCTTGTGAGTGATTTAAGCAACGAACAAGAAAGGGTTGTGAGTCTGTGTGTTGCTTGCTGGGCTGTTCATACTTGGTTTCAGTAGTTAAGATTTTATTAGCTACATTTACCAGTGATTGGTTGGGATCAAGATGCACAAATGTTCTTCTCAGCTTTTCACCAAAATATTTATTACTATGTTAACTTAGGTTTGTCTGGATTTTGTTAGTCGTAGTTTTATGATTCATCACAGCAAAAAATGTTGAACGCATTTTGCTGTAATACCTGTTTGGGTAGCTTATGATTGATAATACAATTGAAAAAAATGCTTAGGATTTGGCTTTACAAGTTATCGCTCACTTATACAACCTACAGATGCTATGCTGTGAATTTGTCTAATATAAAATATGCCCATTGCATAGTGGTTCAGGACCATAGACTGTATAATTTGTCTAATAACTCCACAGCCTTATGGTTGCGTTGATGTTGCTAAGTATTTCGTGTAAATACTATATCACTATTCATTTATCTTTGAAGAATTGTCTTTGCTAGGGGGGTTTGTTAGGTTCTAACACAAAAGTCAATATTGGAGGTGAAACTGTTGGTGCCCAGCATTCTTTTTGTGCACAGATCCAAGCTAAGGAAGCTGATATCCATGCTCTTTCTGAATTAACTCGAGCTCTTGACAAAAAGGTTATATTTCATATGAAATATGTAATTTAATATGTTTGGATATTTGTTTTGTTTAAAATATTTTACTTACGATTTTACGATTTTAGTTAAAATATTTTACTTCCGATTTTACAATTTTTAATTAAAAATTTTTACTTCCAATTTTTCGATTCGAGTTTACGAGTCAAGTTTAAATTGTATGTTCCGTGTCGTGTCAAAAAAACGTTTTTGACAACCTTGCAAGAACTATAAATCATGTAACGAAAATTTTGGGAGCCATTATCAATTACTTCTGAAGTTTTCAGTTTTAACGTATGAGAGTGATTTTTGTATTTTTCGGTCCTTGAATGAACTAAATTTGACTTATCAAAGATTAACTGGCTTCGTGGCGTCATTCTACTTCTTTTCAATAGTGTTGGTGCCTTGGGGCAGGTTTTCGTTATGTCACACTCTTATCAGACTTATTTCAACTTTTCGGGATCAGATCTAAATCTTGATTGTGGGTTGTGTGACCACGTGATCACGAGGTTCGCATCAGTTGGTATCAGAGCTAGGCTCTCAAAACAAGGTCATATCCTTATTTTACAAAAAAAAACAAAAAAAGAGAGTAATATTTCATCTTGTTACTATCTCTAAGTATATCAGTAGCATATATATATAAACATGAGAGAGATTAGATGAAATTTGAAGGATGATTCAATTTTGTCATAGAATACAACTCTTAGTGAACAATAAGCAAACCATCTCAATATTAATTGAAACTTCATATTTTGCCTATTGGGAGTGAGATTGTATCATATATAAAATTTGGCCTTATTATGATATCGTTTGCTTGATGTTTTAATTTAAGGTTCAATTATGTCGTAGAAAAACAACTCTTAGTGAACTATAAGCAAATAACCTCATAAGCAATTTCAACTTCATATTTTGTCTATCGGGGGTGAGATCACAACATATATAAAATTTTGAGCTTATTTCGATATCGTTTCCATGAGGTTTTAATTTGAGGTTCAATTTTATCATAGAAACACTACTCTTAGTTAACTATAAGCAAATCACCTCTAAATCAATTGAAACTTCATGTTCTGTCTATCGAGGATGAGATCGCAACACATAAAATTTGGGCTTATTTTGATATCGTTTGCATAAGGTTTTAATTTGAGGTTCAATTATGCCGCGAAAACACTACTCTTAGTGAACCATATGTAAACCATCTTAGAATCAATTGAAACTTCATATTCTATGTATTGGGGGTGATATTGCACCATATATTAAATTTGAGCTTATTTAGATATCGGTTTCCTGAGATTTTAATTGGAGGTTTGATTCTGCCACAAACTGATCATACAAGGGGTTTGGGTACCTAGATATAATAGAACGACCTATAAACTGAGATTTTATTTTTTTTCTTGGTATCCAAATTCTATATATTAGATTCAAGGTCATTTGAATAGTGTTTTCTTTAGGTTCTGTACTCGGGTTGTGTCTTGCTATAATGGGTCTATTTTGTGTTATCATTCAAAACTTGTTTTGTTTATGTTGATTTTGTTCATGCCAGTATATTATCATCATATTTGGGATATTAGTTTTTTTTTAGTCATTTTCATCACTTTCATATTTGTTTATTTTCGATTAGTTCTAGTCAAAACAAAAGTCAGATTTGTAATTTTGAGTCTAAATTAGTGTTCTTCCTGTCATAAAACTCTATTCTTCTTATGTCTTCATCTTTTTCTATTTTTCCTATTTGTGTCATGTGTTCAGCAAGGGAGAGGGAATGAAGGAGGATTCTAGCTCAAGGATGCGAAAACCTAAGCCATGGTTTGAGGGTTTTAGAACAAGAAGTTGATAAGTGTAAAAGATTATTATGTGATCTTCAAACTTCATGGGAAATAAGGTACAACACCAAAAAAATGAAACATGAAGGAGAGCTGCTTTTGTTATCATTCAAAAGTATTTATGCAAGTGGTTAGTACGACGTCCTTATCTGAAATTTTTGGTAGTCACTACTTCTATATAGTGTTGTTGGAGAAATGTGTTAGCAATAAGGGAATTTCGAAGGCTTAACTAAAAGGCTAATGAAGTCGCTACTAATCCTATTCAAGATTTGAAGGCGAATCTTCTTGAAGAGGGAGGCAATGATACGATTCAGCCTTGTGATACGACCCAAGCAAGGTCAGATTTAGATTTTAGCATAAAGTTTCTACCGTTTAGTTTTACGCTATTGAGCATAACTCCAAATCTAACCGTTGGATCCAGCTGGAACTTTACCAAAAGATTACAAAGTTATTTTTATATATTGAGGTAACATTTCAGGTGAATCAGAGTTCGAAAAGAACTTGTGATATAGGTCATAACAGACTATGAGAATTTTGTTATTTATTTTCTTTTGACCTGTGGACTTCCTATTTGATAAGGATCATTTTTCTAAAATAATGTGGCAGCTTGTTTTAGAAATTTTCTAGTTCCACAAGAATCTTTAATAGGTTGAACCATAATTTTCAAGAGTGGCAACTATTCATTTATGTTTCAGAATTCTTTGCTTATAAAAATTCCTTATTCATCTCAGTTATACAAGGAAAAAAAGGTTGGTGCTATTTAATGACAGAATATGTAAATACCAGGAAAATCAAGGCTGGATTAAATTAAAGAAAATAAACTAAACTAAAAAGAAGTGGGGGCAAAATGAATACACTTAAAGAAAATGGAGCCTAAATGAAAATAAGAATAATTATAGAGTATAAATACTTCTTTTCTTGTAAGAAAGAAAAAAGGGAGTTTTAGTATCTATTTTTACAAATCAAGAGAGAAACACAATTCCAAGAACCTATCTAAGATTAAGGGTTATAAGTAGAATAAACACTAGTGGGCAAAGGATTAACAAGAAAATTTAAACAAGAAGAGAAGAGGAGAGGGCCAACTGTTATTAGAAAGAAAAGGAGGGAGTTGAAGATCGAAACCTTGATTCATATCAGGTAAGGTGTTCTAAACATGGTTTTATAAGTCGATTATAAATTAATGCCTGGATGTTGAATTATAGTTTAGAGTTCTCAAACTTTAATTAAGAAAAAAGTATGAGTTGCTAAATTAAATAACTTCATGCACTGTGTGTAAATGGAAACGTTGGCGAATCTGGACAGTTTCATCTCTTCACTTTCAGAAGGATTTCGGGTAGGAGGATGTAGAAATCAGGATCAGGTTCCTCATAAAAATTATAGTTTTGCATGTTGACTAACTAAGGAAATTGGTCTTGTGCAATTTGAAGTTATAAAACTCTAGTTATGGGTCACCAACTAAGACTGGGTCATGACCGACCCTGTAGGGTAATAGGTATGGTTTATTGATAAACAATTTTAACTACCTTGGAGGCAGAATTGGGTTCTCCCCCTTTCAAAGAACTTGTAGCCTCATGTCTTAGCTTTCCACCGAGACGAATCTCGCTAGAAATGAAGTTTTATAACTCTAAATATAGTTAAAAATTTAAGGAGAGGTCGAGCAGTAACAGTTCAATGTCTAGACAGTAACCGTTGGACAGTAACAATCCAATGTATAGACAACAACAATTCAATGTCTAGACAGTGACAGTTCAGGATTTAAATAGAAAACAGTTCAAATTTAAAGAAAGAAATGATACCTACATCTTCAATGTACATAGAAGGGGGCGACTCAGTAAGACTTTGAGATGATTCGTTGTCCCGTCAGGCAGATGTATCCATGCTCGAGGTATTAGACAAACATGGGGGAGATAATATACCCTCGCTAATGGCACCGGTAACTAAATCAAACCCATTTTCGGATCCTGCTTTTATGGAATATATATAATGAGAGCTGTAGCAGCGAGAATGGTAGTGCGAGCCTCTAGTACAACTCCTAGATTAGGGGGACTAGTCATTATAATACAATGGGTGAAGGGTATGCGAGAAATGGGTTGTATACTTACCGTGGCAAAGAGGATGTTGAGGTTGTCATACGATATTTTGTAAAACAAGAACATTTGTTTTGATCAATTGGAAAAGAAAAAATTCATTCAAAAACAATTGCATCAATTCATATCTAATTTATCTCAATTCAAGCAACATCTCAAAGTATGACAATTAATCACTAAATTAATCCCAAACCTTATTTGATCAAATTTCTATATAATTGATGTTATTTACATGCTCAATTATATATGAAATCATGCCTAATTGCATCAATTCATACCTAATTTATTGTAATTCAATAAAATCTCTAATTACGACAATTAATCCTACAATTCAACGCAAACCTTAATTGGTTGAATTTCTACCTAATTGGTGTTATAAATAAAATCAGTTGCATGCAATCATATCTAATGACATCAATTCATAACTAATTTATCTTAATTCAAACAAAATCTCAAATTATAGCAATTAATCCTAAAATTCTATGCAATCTCTAATTAATGTTATAAATATCATCAATTGCTTGAAATCATACCTAATTGAATCAATTCATATCTAATTTATCTCGATTCAAACAAAATCCCTAATTATGGCAATTAATCTCAAAATTCAATGCAAACCCTAATGAATCTAATTAATACCTAATTGATGTTATTTACATCAGCAATTGCATGCAATTGTACATAATACATATATTAATGTCTTATTTTTCTCAATTCAAACCAATAAATCTTATTCTTGGATGCATGCATTTTTTTTATATACTAATACCACTACTTAACCATTGCTAAAGACAAGGAGGTCATGGCATTCTTATTTATAGAGTAGGTTCCTTTAAAATCATGCATATTTATCTAATAATAAGTTCAAAACTGGAAGTAGGGGTGGGTTCTTGTCAGAAACAACATTGTCACTTACAATGGTAGAAGCAATGTGCTATTAAATGCTACTTTAGGCATGCTACTGATGGATATTACTTGAAAGTGTCAAGTTAGGGAACATCAGTATCTTCATGTTCTAATTTCATATGATATGAGTTTTAGGAATATGATTGAATCATTAATTTGAAATAGATCTAACATGGTGAAATTATATGTTAGTGGTCAACCTAAACAAATCATATCCTCCTCTACTATAAAGCATGATCATACTTTTGTCTTAGACTCCACATATGCTTAAACGGGTAGACAAGCATCACAATCTATTGGCCCATTTAGGATAGTGAAGAGAGGATTAAACTTGTCATTATGGTGATCAAAGTATGTTTGAGAATTCATACGATGATCAACATAGGTATGACTCCACTAAGCCTAGTGATAATGAAGATGATGATATATTGGGTTTGGGTGACACATAAGATGATGATGATGATGATGATGACGACAATGATGATGATGATGATGATGATGATGATGATAACAATCAAGATTGAGATCTGATCCTGAAAAGCCAAAATAGATCTGATAGGAGTGTGAAATAATGAAAACCTGCCCCAAAGCACCAACACTATTTGAATGAAATAAAATGACGTCACGAAGCTAGTTAATCTTTGATATGTTAGATTCAATTCGTTTAAGAATTGAAGAATGCAAGAATCACTTACACATTAAAATTGAAAAATTCAAAAATAATAATCATGAATTACTAAGGTTGCCCGAAATGTTTTTCCATGTATTTTAAAAAATATAAAAATATTAAAAAAATTATATATTTTCAATAAAATCTAGTCAATTTCCATCATTTAATAACTTTTTGCACTTTTATTTTATTTTATTTTGGATGGCAAGATTGAAAAATAAAACACAATAATAATAGATAATAATGAAAATAAAATTTAGGGAATGAAATTAGAGGCAATAGAGAAAAGAGAGGACTAAGATGATTGTGAACTAAAGAATCAAGAAAAAAAAAATTGTAGAGAGTTCCTAGTTCAAGAAGGAAATAATATAAACGTCTAGTATCATTTTGAGTTTGAACTTCTTTTTTTTTTTTTTGAGATAAGCAAGACAATATAAATAGAAAAAAAACATAGAAACTTAACCATAGAAAAAGAAAAAAGCAAAAGCAAAGAAACAAAGACTAACTGCCGACAACCCTACCACCCAACAAAAATTAGAAACATGTTAGTAGCGTTGCCGAATTCTAACCAAAACCAACCACCATATCAGTAGCAACAACCCTTACCACTTCTAATCAGATGCATCTCTGGCAATGCCACTAAATCAGCCCCATAAACTCAAATTGACATCTTTCTTCTTCCTCTTATCCACCATAGGATAACAACCATAAATCCAATATATCAAACCTAATAAACCCACCCAAATCATTTAAAAAAACCGGTAAATAAAACACCAAATACCTTGTGGAACCTAATTTGCTTTTGAGGCAATGTATTAGTCTTGGTGGACGTGTTTTGCCGCCGACACATTATTTTTTTTATACAAAAAAATAATATTTAGGTATTGAAATAAAGCTAAAAGATGACATAAAAAATCACTCATGATAAATGTGTAACAACGCTAATTGAAATTAAGACAACAATGTTTATTTTTTAACAATAGATGCTACCCATAATCGAAGAGACAACGATCAATAAAATTATACAGTGAAAGTCTATTTTTGACCATCGGATGCCACCACACACACCGCCTAAAGCACATGGTGGCCCCAACATGCCAATAATTTTTTTAAATTTCAAAATGCTAAAAGACCCTAATACCCCTGACCTTAATTACTTATATTTTGTGGATTCAAGGGAACATGTATAATTTAGTTGTTTATAAAAAAAATAAAAATATTGAGATACCCTTGCCACAACTATGCTAACTCTTTTTTCCTTGGGAGTATTTTTGTCGTATAAACCATGTGAAAATACAAAAACACCCCTACCCCTAAGGCAAATGTGTTTTGTTTTTAAGGCCATAGACTTCACTTGACTATTGTAATGAATTGATTGTTCATATAGCTAACAGGGAAACCCCCTTTCCTTTATAATTGTTTTTTTATGAGTTTCATATTATTATTATTATTATTATTATTATTAGCACCATCACCACCACACGAATACTATCATCATTTTCAGTACCACCACCATGATTATTATTGTTGTTGTTGTTGTTATAATAATTATTATTATTTAAATAATAAAAAATATAAACTTGATTTGAAGACTATTATTATTATTATAACCATCACCCACCACCGCCATCATAACTATCACCATGTCTTCTTATTAGTAAATTTTCTTTTACCATTCGACTATATTCATATTTTTTTTCTTGATAATAACATACACTACCTAAATTCTATTTGTAAATAACTATACTATCTATTCTTTTCAGGATCATTCCCATTATATTCTTATTATCTATTTAATATATTTCTAATATATTTAATTAACAGGATTCCATCTAATGCATTTAATTTATATACTATTTTTATATATTTGGTTTTTTATTCCATTTTATTTTAATAGAATTCAAATTTATATTCATTTATAATTTAATAAAAAATGTAATTTATGATTTCTTAGAATTTATTATTCTAAATTAGAATTTAGAATGATTTACTATTATTATTATTATTATTGAAATAACAAAAAACATAAACTAAATTTGAAGGATAAAATTAAAGACCATATAAACTTTGACAAAAGGACATATTAAAAAAAACAAAGAAATCAAAAGAAAAGAGACCAGATTGAAATTAGTTATTATTGAAGAAAAAAAATTAAAAAACTTGATATGTGAGATAAAATTAAAAACCATAAAAACTTTGATAAAAAAAACAAAAGAAAAAAAAAGAATAAAAAATAGAAGGACTAAATTGAAAAACTTACATTTACAAATTAAAATTGAAGGATTAAATTGAAAAAAGATAAAACTTTAACAAAAATTAAAATGAGAAAAATTAAAAAATCAAAATTAAAAAAATTGAATTTGAAACACCAACAACCATAAAGACTGGAGTTGATTTTTTAGGGTAGAAGAGAAAAATGATGGGGGGGAATGAAGGGCTATCGACGACAAACCAACCATTAGATGTCATGCGCCACCAATAAAGGAAGATGACATGAAGGCGAACCAAATGAGATAGCATAAGTTTATTTTACACCATCGGGAGATGGTGCACATGTCGTCCAAAGTGCACAGCGCCGACCACGCTCCAACTTTTTGTATTTAAAAATCATGAATTCAATGCTAAATTACATTACAACTCTCAACCAAACCAATAATTACAAAAAAAAATATGAGAAAAAAACAATAAAACCCTTGTTTCAATGGTATAATTTTTTTATCCTTAAAGTCGTGTAATCTTACTATATTCTAAAAAAAAAACAAAGACAACACCCTTGCCTTACAATGCTAGCTTTTTTTATCCTATGGGTATTTTGGTTTTTGACACGACCAAAACATTTTGCCATATATTAAGGCATTTTATAGTATCAGACTTGTTATTATAAAACATGCTTTAGTTAAGGAGTTATTGATACTTCAAGTGCAAAATGATGATATAAAACCTTGATAAACATGCACTTTTAAGTACTAATCAGTTTTTTTACTATTCATAAATATATTGAATAGACAGAAATACCCCTAGACTAATGACTAATTACTATATGAAAAGACAAAAATACCCTTGGTTTTAAGACAAGCAATTTTTCTCAAGAACTATATATATTTAACATACTCATCACTCAAGCAATTTAAAATATTTATCACTATATTATATAATAGGCAGACAACAAATAAATAAGATTATATATAAAATTAATAAATCACAATGAAAAACAAACTTACCAACACAATTAATTTTCGAACTGAAAGCGGCTTGATGTATAGGTTTGTGCAATCCATGTTTTGGATAAGAAAATCCTTACACACCAAACACACTCTCTTACCAGTCTTGCACAATATGCTTTTCAAGCATGTGATAGCCAAGCCCCTTTCACTTTTCCCTAATGAATACAACAATTCAATAACTTGACCTACAAAACATAAGATATTAATTATAATGTTTCCTTGTTGAGAAAAGAACACAAAATAATCAAGAAACCCTCTTCTTTGAAGAAACCCAACTACTATTAGCTCAATCCAAGTGAACCCTCAAACTCGGAACATGGTAAGCAAATAAAAAAAATATTACCAATAGGATACCTGATACATCATATTCCTGAAAGTAGGACACCACTAGAAAAAAAACAATAGATTAAACAAAACCACAAAGTTGAGCAACAAAAAAAAACCCATAAATGCTCTTAAATTGAATTTAGTTCCTTCAATTCATGTGCAAATAAAATAAAAGATTATTGGCCATAATGGATAACCAAAATCCATAAAGTAATTGGCAAAACTATACCTTTTCTAACTGGTAGCAGAGATCATGATTTTTAGAGGCCTCTTGACAAGATTTATGAAGATCATGCTCTAGTGCAATGACTTTTGCACGTAAAGATGTGAGGCCCTCATAAATCGAGTTGAAATAGAAATGTATTGTCAAAACATGTTGTGCCTCGAGAAAATCATTCCACAAATTACAACGGCAAAAACAACAGCAACAATAAAATCTAACAAATTGCTGGAATTTTACAAATATGAACAATTTAAAACCAAATCACCGAACTGATACCTCTAAAGATGAGAAATCACAATTTTAGAAGTGCTCTTTGGGCCTGCTATCCTATATAACTAATATATATGTCATTCTAGATAGATTTATATAGACCACATTCCTACAACTCTCAACATTAAGTTACAGCAACAGTTCAGCATATATGACAAACATTTCCAGTTGTGGTCTTTTAGTGGCCTTTACACCCAAAGTATAATGGGTCTAGGCAACAAATTTAGTTCCTTACAATCAATTATAAAAATTTATCAATGCAATAATAAGCAACAATGAATTCCAAAACAAAACTAACCACCTGAAGATCCATGGGAACAATGATAAATGGCCTCCAAACCAAATTCAATTCAAGCATAACAAAAAATAATATTCATAACCATTTTCATGATATCATTTACAAGTCACTGCAATCTCTTCTCATGGTTATGATAATAAACATTAAATGAATAGTAAGTGTTATGAGCTTTTTACTGAAGCTCACCTTTTGTTTTTCTCTCACAACCGTCAACCAACTACAGTCACAAGCAACTAGCACAGTCAGCAACCTAGAAAGTTAAACAAAGAAAATTTTGCATTCCAATAAAATTTCTTATATTTTTTTTATCCTCGTTAAATGATGTCCATTTCCTTTCTCGTTACATATGGTTGATGATATCCAAAAAAATTGATCAATAAGTCATGATTGAGTTGCAAAAAGAGCAATTAAGGCATCATGTTACATAATATGTTCTTTTTTATATCTATCTTGTTTCTGTGAAAAAATAAACACATATAATTGAGTGAAACATATTCATACCTTCATTTTCACAGTAACATATTTCCCTCCAGATTTGCTTCATGGCATCCATCATCGTCACAATTATCATCTTCGTGATTAACTTCTTGTCAAGATACCACAAAATTTATAGAAATGTTTCAACGGCTATCTAGATTGACCACAAATGTATGACATGAAACTTTAAAATGCACTCCTATAGTTATCTCAAAATTTCAACATGAAAGACAAAACAATATACTAATTAAACTTGGAAAACAATAAAAAGACAAAGGAAGAATGTCAAGGCATTGCATAAGACTAGCAAGGGAAAAATGAACGATTGGAGTAAATAAAAGAACAAATGAAACTAAGACATAAAAGGCTCCTTTAACTAACCTTTTTCTTCATCATAACCAAATGACCATGACCACCTTGCACAAGTTCAAAGAATACTTTGTTGAACTGCTGAGCAACTCCTTTGAAAGTAAGATCTATCGATTCATCATTTTACTTATCAAAAACATATATAAGTTCTATTATTTTCCACATATAAGCATTGAAGTAAAAACATAATCTTGTTGAAATGAAGATAAATAAATCATAATCTCATATTAAAAATAGTAAATACAACAAAAGACATTTAAGCAATAAAATTCAATAGCTTAGTCCCTCGTCACTTGCCTCAAGTTCAACTTGCCTTTTCTAGAGTTCCTCTTGTTTCTCAATGATATTTACATGGTTGAACTGCTGAAGTTACTCAGTGCACCTATTAAGCATTTTATGCAACTCTTTCACACTCCACTTATACCTATATGTTCCAATAAAAGAGAGCATATCATTTCTCAAAAGATGAATGCTTAAGTGGAAGCATGCAAACATGACCTATCTTAGTAAGTACCAAATACATGTAGAGGCAAGACCAAAACATCATCTTCTAAGATTTCAGCATAGATATCGGCTGTCAAATCAGGCAAGATAAATAGATTTAAAACATTGATTACAAGACATAATAGTTTAACAATACATTAAAAGCCACGAATAAAAAATTGAAGCTGGCACTAAAGCAAATTCATAGTTAGTCATTTATCACACAAAGACACAATAAAGCAAATTCACAGTTCAAAGTTCCTGTAAACTCAATAATATGCTAGAGAGGTTAATCATTTCTTTAGATATAGCTCCTGTTAAGTCCAATTTACTAAAGATACCTAAACAATTGAAAAAAAAATAAAAAAGAAAAAACCTTAATATTGTGTTTTGATCATGGAATTATCTGATAAGAGGGCTTGGTCTTTTCCTAATTAAATGATGAGCATGAGATAAGAAAGTGCCATCTATAGGAAGATTCTGACATCATACATCCACATTGATGTTGAACTATCAGAATAAACTAATCTGAACTCTTGCCTAAGCCAAATTTGAAGAAAAAAGACGTTGTAAATCATCATTTTCCTTTTTCAGCCTTTTATCACGAATAACTTTGCTGGAAAAGGGGTTGCCCGACCTTGTTTTTTGATAAAGGATGCTCGGTTGCTTTTCACACTACATTATACTGCAAGTTACCAAAACTTTTTATGAAAGAAAGACACTACACAAAGCAAAAGTCCTTCTACCAAATGTAAGCTAATTATGGATTCTATTGACAATTTAGGATTTTTCATGTAAAATAAACATGTATAAGGATCATCATGTAAAATAACATATAGGATTTTTATCGCAACCATCCACAGTTATGTAGACCACACCATCATTTTGTGGACACTTTCAAATCTCAACAGATCACGTTTTAGGTAAATACTTAGGAGAATAAGAAGAATAATCAGCGATATAAGCATGCACACCATTATAGGAGTCACACCAACATCACTAACAATTTAGCTCATGCAAATTTTTAAAAAGTACACACATTTATAGACAAGCCCTTGGACATAAACAATGCTCCACTAGTATTCAAGAACATGCCAGTCAAATAATTGGAGTTACTTAAAAATGTCACATCAAGGAAAAAATGTTTTACTTTGCGAATCATATAAATTTCCTAGTAGCATTGTGGTTGGGGGTGCACACCAGAAACGTATATGCAGGTACTTTACAATGTACTTTAATTGTTGGTACCAATCGACCACAATTATCAAATTAAAACTTTTTCTCATAATTATCCATCTTTGGATTCTAAAAGCAATCACTACAAAACTTCTCACGCCAAAAAATTTCAACCCAAATTTGCACACCAAGCTAATGATCAGCAATCAATTAACAAAACACGTAGAGAAATAACCTTTTGGAACAAAATAGCACAAGCAATTACTCAGTTTTCACTTATGAGTAGACCAACATACAAATTATTAACAACAAAACTCAAACCAATGTTTTTGTTGGACCAATACTATTTCAATTAGACCAAGCATGGTGAGGAACTAACCTGCGCTAATCCTAGGGATAAATTGGGAGAAAACTTCAACTTTCTTAATAAAGGGACCACATCAGAACCATGTGGATGGATAAGTTACACGAGGAGACTTACATATAAATTAAGAACAACAAATCTCGAATCAATGTTACTACTAGATCAATATTATTTCAATTAGAACAAGCAAGGTGGAGGACTATCCTGTGCAAATACTGGGGTAAAATTAGGAGAAAACTTCAACATTTTTATTAAAGGTACCACATCAGAACCATATGGATAAGTTACACATGGATACTTTATCCCTACCTGTTCAATGAGATAAAAGTGGCTTGTCCCCATTTCAAAGCATCAAGGTGCCTAATTATCTGAGTACATCATTCAAACGATAAAGTAACCATAGCAGAAGGTTAAGAGACTGCTAGTGATTATGTCATATCGTCTAGCAGATTGGGAACACAACTATAAGAGAGAATATCTAACATAACAATAGATTAGATAAATTACCTGCGTGATGTCGTGGGTTGTTATAAGAATGATGCAAGAAGCCAAGTGAGGATTACTTGAACTAATACAAGAAACCAAGCAGACAGAACCTAGTAAAAATGGAAAAAGAAAAATCAATATTATTTAGGTCAAAATGTGCAACCATATGGACAAGCGTTCTATAAAGATGTCTTGACAATTGAAAGGGCCACAGCACAAAATATTCATATCAATAATCATGGTTGCTATCCGAGTACATTAGTGACTAAATGTGATGTAACAAAATGACCTAGGAGGAACAGAAGCAAAAGAGCTGAATAGGGTTACCAAAGGTAAACAGTGCTGGAATGGTACGAATGGTAGGTGTACTCACTAGCTGATCCCAAACTCATAATTTGGCACTAACTACTCAAATGCACTCAGGTCATATATTCTCTTAAGATAAAAATCAAATAAATCAATGGTTGCATGTAGAAAGTGACTCAATGAAAATGTAAATGAAAAAACACAATGTATAGAAATCATCCATCACAAAGGCATCTCCTATAGAAATTAATTCATCTGATAAGGTATCTCTAAGATAACCCATTCAATCCACCATGCGTAATTAAGTAGAAAAATAGTCATTGCATGAACAGAATGGAAACAAATTTTGTTAAAAATAAAGGCACCAAATCAATCATATTCTCAACTGATTTCTCTAGTAGGTGTAGTCAAGTTGTCGTAGCAATAATTTCATCATGATCGAATAATGCTTATAATCCTTACCAGCATCCATTATAGAAATGCTAATAAGGGTATCGCACAGTCACAGTATGAAGAGACATCAAAATTTAAAAACAAGCTATCATTTCCAGCAAAACATGTAATAGCCTTATTAGCAGCCTAGGAAAGCACGAAAAAAATCTAGAAAAAAATTATGGGCGGCAGCATGTGTTAATACAAAACTTGGGCATAAAGGGCAAATATGTGAATGATGTGCATCACTATTGATAAAAAATAATGCTCATAATCCTTCCCAGCAGCCATTAAAGAAATGCTAATACGAGCATCGCACAGTCACAGTATAAAGAGACATCAAAAGTTTAAAAACGAACTATCATTGCTAGCAAAACACATAACAACCTTATTGGTAGCCTAAGAAAGCACAAAAAAGATATGGGAAAATATAACGGGCAGGAGCATGTGTTAACACAAAACATGGGCATAAAGGGCAAACATGTGTATGCTATGCCAACATTCTGAAAAGATTAAAAAATAGATAAAATTGAAATGCTAATTAAAATCACGTAGATCAAAACAATAGACTGCAACGCGCAAGCTCACCAAAGGATTGAAGGAAAACAAAAACAAAAAATCACCAACAACGAGTGAAGAAAAGAAGAAACCTAGAAATCCACAAGAAACTTCCTTAAATCAACAAGGATAGTAGAAGTGTTGATATTCGCAGGACCAAGGAAACATGTGAAATTGTAAAAAATCACCCAACAACAAATTAAGCAAAGAAAAAACAAAGAAATCCACAAGTAGCTTCCCTGAATCTATAAGAAAGTAGAAGTATTGATATCCACAAGAATAAAGAAACATGCAAAATTGCAAAAAATCAAATTTCACTCGACAAGCATCTAGCATTAAGACTTTAAAATGGGTGTTTATACAGGTCCCCCAAATCCTACACTAGGCCAAACCAAAGCAAGAAATAAAATACCCAAATAATTCTTAAATAATTATGTTCTCTAAACCATGTTTTATTATTATCTACCATGTCACCTATATGAATTAGTTAAATGTGAGGGGAATTTTGAGCTGAAATCATAGAATAGGTAGTAACATGTAGAAACTTTTAGTTTAGTAGATACCTTACATTTTAGCTTATTCTAAGTTGCACCCCCTATAGTATTCAAGAAGTGTGTTGACATTATCCTTTTCACACCTAAATATACTAAAGAGTAACCTCATGAAATTTTAGCCTATTCTAAGGTACACCCCTATATTATTCAATAAGTGTGTTGACATTATCCGTTTCACACCTAAATATACTAAAGAGTAACCTCTCGAAATTTACATACCTATAAAGAAAAGAAAAGGTAGAGAAACACAAGTTGCTTGCAATCCAAGGAATGGAAACAAAATGAAGAAATTGAACAAATAATATGCTACAAAGGTTAGATATAGCTCCTGTTAAGTTCAATTTACTAAAACTACCTAAACAATTCAAAAAAGAAAATAAAAAAGAAAAACCCTTAACATTGTGTTTCGATCATGGAATTATCTGATAAGAGGGCCTAATCCTTTCCTAATTAAATGATGAGCATGAGATAAGAAAGTACCACCTATAGGAAGATTTTGACAACACCAGCTTACATCTGCATTGATGTTAAAGTATTAGAATAAACTAATCTGAACTCTTGCCTAAGTCAAATTTGAAGAAAAAAGACGTTGTAAATCATCATTTTCCTTTTACAGCCTTTATTCACGAGTAGCTTTGCTGGAAAATGGGTTTCCTGACCTTGTTTTTTGATACAGGATGCTCAACTGCTTTTCACGCCCCATTATACTGACCTCCAATAATTTTTGTTGAGCTCATTGGAGTTCCTTACCATAAATAATATATTCTAGAGATTTTCTCTGCTTTTGAAGCTGCAGATATTTTCTCAACTCCCTTTTCTCTTCACACCGGTCCTTCAGCCTCTCATCCAAGTACTCAACAACTTGAATTATTTGTTTTCTATTGATCCCTATTTAACAAAGAAAATAAAATTATACACACTGAAAAACCATCAACAAAAGAAAACCTAACTCAACTATCCCTTCCTTGGATGTTTCCGGAATAATTTTCAAACTTTCATGGCATCCCACACTCGAGACACTTAGAGTCTGTCAACAATGTCAATGATGCTATCTATTAAGTATCACAAGAAACACAAAATTTAATAATCAATAGGAAAAGAATATACATAATTTTTAGCAAAATTAAGTGCTAATAAAAGGTTCAAGGAATCAAATATTCTTTCATATCGTCTCTTTATTAAGTGCCACTAATTTCATTCAATAAATCAAGACACTCAAAGTCTTTCATCTCAATGTCAATGATGCTATCATTGTCACGAGAAACAAAAGAAATTTTAAAATCAGTAGGAAAATAATATACATAATTTTTGAAAAAATTAAGCAATAACAAAAGGTTCCAAGAATCAAACCTTTCCTTGCTACTCTACATAGTATAGATTGGAGCAAGAGAACCCACCACTTTCCAATAAATTCATAACTTCAGTTTTTCTAAAAATTATTACTTTCAATCATTGATCTTCCAGAAACAAAGGAAAAGGCAATGCGAAATAGAATGCATAAAGAACATAGATGAACATGATGTGCTTTCCATCCAAAAATACTCATCCTTTTTCAAACCAATTGTAAGGAGATGCAATTCCTCCTAATCAACAACTTGCGAAAGCATACCACATTTTTAATAAAAGCATTCATTCAGCATTCTTTAACCCTAACAAATAATTAGCATTTTTCTTCTTATTAGAATTTGATACCTTGGCTTGGATATGTCCTGAAATTCTCTCTCGCAGGTCTTTCCCATCAACCTCCAGCTCTGTTAAGTTTTTTATCGCTTCTGTTTGTCGTTTCTCTGCTTCCTCTTTCTCTCTGCTGCCCTTAGACTCCTCACAGACATTCAATTCAACACCTCATAATACATCTTAGCTGATTTTAAGAAATCTTGCTCCAAGCCTCCTCCACATGAGAAGAGGAAAAATAAATATACAAAGGGCACTACCTTGCCTTAGGAAAAAAATTAAACAATACAGTTTTTGATCATGGACAAAGTCTTCAAATTGAATGTCAAGATAGTCTAACACTTCTTTAACACCTCCTCAGATAACTATGGCCAAAGGATTTCCATTTTGTAACATTATTTTTAAGGCACAAAAGCATATTTCATGCCAATGATAAACAGTCCAGAAAAATCTTGAAGGAAAAGAAAAACTCAGCCTTAAAAAAACCACAGGAAAAAAAGCAGCAATCTTCCAAATAATCAATGCTAAAATACTTTGCCATTACCAAGCAAGCCATGAGGAGCTAAAGTAATAATCTCCAACAATCAGTAAGAATGAGAAATGATAGACCTTAAATCTTTCTGCAACACTTAATGTATGGCAACTAGCCAATCACATCACATCATTTTGCAGTCAAGATTATCAATTTCATGTTTAATTCCTGGATTGTGGTGCTAATCACTCATCCTACAATTTCCAAAAGTAGTTTAAAAACAAGAGCCTGATAAAGAATACCATAACTATCGAACATTTTATTTTCCACACAAGAATTAAGATCACCTTGTAGTTTATTGTTTAAAATTCCAAAATTATTTTGTAATAAACACACAAATAAAGGATAAGGAACATCTATAATGACCAGTTTGATCATATTTATTTTCCTCTTTGTCAGCTACAAGCATGCCTATCCTTGAATACTTCAACTAGTAATTTTGGGCAACATTCTACGAGATTCATAAAAGCACTACATGAATAAACCTTTATGCATGTCAAAGCAGAAAGGAAACCCAACTCAGATATCCCTTCCTTGCCTGTTTCCTGCATAATTTTAAAACTTTCACGATGTTTGTGCCACTAATTTCTTTGAATACATCAACACACTTAGTCTTTCATCAATGTCAATGGTGGTATCTATTAAGATTCATGAGAAACAGAAAGGAAATTTAAAAATTAGTAGGAAAAGAATATACATAATTTTTAAGAAAATTAAGCAATAACAAAAGGTTCAAAGAATCAAACCATTCCTTGTTGCACTACACAGTATGGATTGGAGTGAGAGAACCCACCACTTTCCACTAAATTCATAACTTTAGTTTTTCTAAAAATTATTAGACTTTCTATCATTGATCTTCTAGAAACAAAGCAAAAGGCAGTGAAAAATAAAGTGCATAAAGAACATAGATTCTTTTCTATAAAGAAGCAATTGTTCTACAAAGATACAATTCCTCATGACTCTCACACACAACAATATATAAACTTCAATAACAAGTTAACCCGCAAAAGTGTATCATCCATTTACTATCACAAAATAGCCATCCAGCAACTTGCTATTTGAGGTGGCCATCAACAGTGAAGATGGTCCTAGTTGGTTAATGTGGACACTGAACAAGTGAAATAGAGACTTCCAACCCGACCCATTTAGGAAGCCATGAGAGTGAGGACTTGGCCTGACAAGAGTTAAGTTTAAGCAACCCGCCGAGATCGATAAAGTTGATGATTCCAAAAGGTAGTAATTGAAGACAACAGCCTAATAAAAAATTAACCAAATTGATTGATCTATGTGATAAAAATATTCACAAAGTACAACACGTAGATTGAGCACTTTCGAATAAGAAAAGAGTAATCAGGTTTCCTTTCATCTTTTGAGGGTCGGGAGGGATGAAGAAAATAAAAAACAAACATTGTATGGCTGCAAATATAGAGCACTTCTCTCATGAAGAAAATGTAACATGGATTCAGGGGACATTGTATAAAACATTTTGCAGTCATTTAAAATAACATAGCAACATGGAAACACCAATCAAATTTTTTCTCTTACAGAATTCTCTCATGACTCACACATAACAATAAATAAACTCTAATAACAAGTTAACCCACAAAAGTGTATCATCCATTTACTATCACAAAATAGCCATGGCAGCAACTTGTTATTTAAGGTGGCCATCAACAGTAAAGATGGTCCTGGTTGGTTGATGTGGACACTAAACAAGTGAAATAGAGAATTCCAACCCAACCCATTTAGGAAGGCATGCGAGTGAGGACTAGGCCTGACAACAATTAAGTTTAAGCAACCCGCCAGGATCGATAAAATTGGTGATTCCATGAGGTAGTAAGTGAAGACAACAGCTTAATAAAAAATTAACCAAATTGGTTGATCTATGTGATAAAAATATTCACAAATAACAACTCTTAGATTGAGCACTTGCGAATAAGAAAAGAGTAATCAGGTTTCTCATCTTCTAAGGGTCGAGAGGGATGAAGAAAATAGAAATAAAAATTGTATGGCTGCAAATATAGAGTACTTCTCTGATGCATGGATGGAAGGATAGTAGCAGAATCCTAGATTGTTCCCAATCAATGGTGGCCACAGTTAGACTTTCTAAACTGCTCAAATAAAATTATGCCACATGATAGAACAACTAACTCAAAAGAAATTATGGAGCATTTTGTGATAAGATTTGTAAAGATGAAGATAAGCTTATATGTTGGAAGAAAAAAAACAAAAACAAAAATAAAAATCAAGATCCTTCACCCTTTGTAATATGATGTGGACCATTATTCACTCCATACCTCATAAAAGAAAATAAAGTAGGTTATGAAGTATTACCGGGATGTGATTGTCAGAATTATTAACACAATCTCGACAAAAGCAAATAAAACTTGATGCCCTGCACCTTCCTATTAAATAACAACAATCATTAGAATACAAACTTAAAATGGTGACATTGAGAAAATACCTCAATCTCTTAGATTCGAAATGAAATAGTGTATGATGAAACATACATGGTTTTGGAAGAGATCACTCAATACAAAATGAATGGCTACTAAAGAAACGAATTGTAAGGCCATAACAGAATTTTGATATCAATTAACTCCAATATAAAAGTTTATTGAAAAGGACACCAACAAAAAAAAAAAATAAGGACATGACCACTCACAATGAAAAAAATAATTCTTGTCAGGTCCGTTAGCTCCAACTGCAGAAGGCACTTCTAAAAGAAAGCATAGGGTAGCCCACTTTAAATGGATCAAGTTGAAGTCATATAAATTGACGAAACAAAGAAAGCACAAAAGAAAATTAATAAATTAATCAATATCCAATCGGTTGCTTAAAACAAGGAACTGCAACAAAGAAATGCATCTCTCATCCCTGTCTTGATCCTCGCTCCCCAACTTTTAACTCCCATGAGGTGCTCTATTCAGCCTCCCAACATCTTTGAACATTTAACTCTCTATACAGTGTTAACATTTCCATACTTTCATGATTTCAAAAGGATTCCACACAAACACATGTATGATGATGACAAAGTTATAATATAATATTAAATGACAAATTTATGAAACTACCATGCTTTGTCAGCATGAATCTCGGTGTCCTAGATTACAAGATGGACAATTTGATTGTGCACTAAGGTCTTGTTAATATTGTACTCTCGCAGTGCATGCTGTATATAACTTGGCTTCTTATCCTCACTCCATTGAACATTCAAACGATTTAGCTCCACCAAATCACAAGCCCGCCGGAAATTTGTCACTTCAAATCACTGCACAAGGATGTGCTTTTACAACTACCAATATTGGCAGCAAAACGATTATCCATACTTTTGTCATGGTAAATATGAATTTTCATCAAACAGAGGTTAATGTTTCTATCATCAAATGAAACTATTTGCCGAAGTTCGGGCCTTGTAAACCTCTCTAAATCCTCCTTTCCCAAGAAGGTTTAAAAGGGCATATTGATTATTTAAAATTTGAAAATTATTAAAACGTGAATCATCCTCATCTCGTATCCTTTTCAATTCACGTATAAGCCATCTCTCTCATGTAAAATTTTCCCTTCCTCCTACAGAGAATCAACAATTCAATAACAAGGGACGCAAATATAATGGAGCACTTGCAACTTTTGCAATACTTGCAAAATGCAACATCACCATAAAGAATGACTTACACGCTTGATGCTTACTAGACGAGATTTAGAAATCTCATCTTGGATGAGATAATCTTCTTGTGCTCTAGATTCTGCATCTGTACCATCACTTTTGCCTTCATAGCAACAGAAACTAATGTTAATACTCAGAAAGTATCTTAATAAATCAGAAATAGCAAATTGACATTGTAAAAGCATGAGGAATAATTCTTTTCTTTTTATTTACTCAATTTCAGAGACAAGTAATATTATTTTGCTGGGGTTTGAGGCCAGGACACATCAATGCAACATCAATCTATCATCTCTAATGCAACGGGTGGCAATAATAAACGATAATAAACTATTTTCTTCCAAAACATCACACCCCTAAGTTAGCAACAAATATATAGAAACTTTTGGGGCAATATATTACCATACACCCATTAGCATATAGTCATGCATGACAGCAAGCAAGAGGCCTATCAAAAAGCACATCACAAATATGGAAGTAGCTTGGAAGGCCACAAAAGCTTTCATGTGAAACAGAACAAATACCTGTTAAGGATACTCTACAGTTGCTTCTCAACAAGGTTGAGATATCTTATCTCGATGCGATCTATTCTAAATTTAATAAGCTCCTCTTTAAGATCTTTTATTTCTTAGTTCAGTTAGGATAGTTCATGTTTTTCCTGTGGTGTTTGTGATCAATGAGCTCTAAGCCCACCTTACCTTGTTTCGTGGTCACACTAGCTTTAAGCTGATCTATTTGATTAGTGACATCTACAAGAGATTTTTCCTATAAATAGGACCCAATGGCAGAGAAATAAGAACACTTGTGTTCTGAGCTTATCAAAGTCAACAGTAAGTTCACTTTCCTTTTTCCATAATGATCTACAGGAGCAAAAAAGTCTAGCCAAACTATGCTCTTTCAATAAGCCTGACCAAAATAAAAAGAGAAAACGATACATACTTCTGCTCATCCTGTAGCTTGTTTATCTGTGCTTTATGACTATTGAATCCTTCACGAGACTAGAAAAAGACGATTTCAGCTCTGCAGCTCTCAACATAGGCATTTCACTCTTTGAAGTCTGCATTCAGCCTATAATTTTCTTCCTAAAGTTTGCCCTCGGGATACACACAAGTAGATGACTTATTTAACATCAAAACATCATAATATAAAGGAAATGGCAAGAGAGGCATGAGGACTTGCAACAACAGAGTTAAGAAGTTCAATTGCATACTCATACCAAGTAACAAAACATCTTTATCTAATTTCAACTAATCCATACATGTACACATAAACCTTGATGACAATTCATAGTCAAACTAGAAATTCTCAAAAGGGTCTTGTTTTTAGTTTAATGGCGGGCATCTACTAGTTACTGTTATAGACCTTGAATAAATCCCGAACATTTATAGCCAGTACAACATTTGGAAAAGGTAAAAAACTTATCATCGAAGTGTCCAGTTAACGTGGAAAAGAAAAATCAATTATTTCTCATAATATGATCGTTCCGGTTCCTTGGACTAAAACAAAAAATCACCCAATAATAAATGAAGGAAAGAAAAACCTAGAAATCCACAAGAAGCTTCCTTGAATCTACAATGAAAGTAGAAGAGTTGGTATCCACAAGAGTAAGGAAACCTGTAAAATTGCAAAAAATAAAATTTCACTAGACAAGCATCTAGCATTAAGACTCAAAAATATGCATGCCTATACAAGTCCCCCAAATCCTTAACTAGGTCAAATCAAAGCAGGTGTAAAATCCCTAACATATTAATAAGTAACAAAATACCCTAATAATTCTTAAATAATGATGTTTTAATTACTTATTTGCAAACTCTCCATCTACTAGACTGTGTTTTATTATTATCTACCATGTTAGCTGTATCGATTAGTTTATTGACAATAGAGGACAAAAACATAATGTGAGGCACTTTCAGCTAAAATTATAGCTGAGGTAGTAATATGTGGAAAATTTTAGTTGAGGAGATACCTTACATTTTAACATAGCACACGTTAAATCATAGCATCATCCTAAAAGTAAAGCACATGTTAAATAAAAGCATTCAGCATTCTTTATCCCGAAAAATAATTAGTTTTTTTCTCTTTGCTAGAGTTTGATACCTAGGCTTGGATATGTCCTGAAATTCACTTTAGCATGTCTTTCACATCAATCTCAAGCTCAAGCTCAGGCTATTTTTTTATGGCTTATGTTTGTCGTTGAAGGAAAGATACATAAATCACAATCTCACGTTAAAAATAATAAGTACAACAGAGGACATTTAAGCATTAAAATCAAGTACCGTAGTACCTCGTCACTTGCCTTAAGTTCAGCTTGCCTTATCTGGAGTTCCTCATGTTTCTCAGTGAGATTTACATGTTGATCTAGTGCCTTTTTGTTTACATGGTTGAACTGCTGAAGTTGCTCATTGCACCAATGAAGCATTTTATACAACTCTTTCACACTCCACTTATACCTATATGTTCCAGTAAAAGAGAGCATGTCACTTTTGAAAAGCTGAATGCTTCAGTGGAAGGTAAACATTACCTATCTCAGTAAGTAACATGTACATGTGGAGGAAGATCAAAACATCATCTTCTAGGATTTCAGCAAAGATAATGACTGGCAAATCAAGCAAGATAAATTGATTTAAAATATTGATTACAAGACATGATAGTTTAACATAAAGAACAAAAAACTGAGATAGGCAAGAATAAAAAACTGAAGCTCAGACTAGCCATTTATCACATAAAGAAACAATAAAGAAAATTCACAGTTCAGAGTCCTTGTGTTGTGACTTCAGCCAATGAGTCTATCCATCCTGTCAAAAACACCTAGAAGAATGGTTAGTCAAAAAAATCTTTTTATAGTGAAATATTAAAATCAAGTTTCTAGAAACAACTCAAAACACACTTTAGAGTTATTGTGTTATGACTTCAGCCAATGAGTTAGCATCATTTAGTTCCTACCCCTTCAATTAAGGACCATGTAACATCTCAGACTTCACAAAGGATATTATGGTTTCCAACTTTTGTTTTTGTCATTTTAAAGTAGTTGTGAAATTAGTCTCTAGCTCTGTTTTCTCATTTTAGTCTATGTGATGGAAACTACTCGTTCATGAGATTTCTTACCTCAATGTGATCTGTTTCTACATAATTATGTTCATAAACTTCAACTTTGAGCATCGATAATCATAAAAGCCCTTGTCATAACGACTTTCTTCCTTACTTAATCACCTGATCATTAGTAGCTTGTTAAGGCATCATAAACATATACAAGGATCATTATGTATAAGGCATCATAAAATATAAGATTTTTATCCTAACCATCCACAGTAATGCAGTCCAAATGATCAGTTTGTGGACACATCCAAATTTGAACATATCACAGTTTAGGTAAAAACTTAGGAGAACAAGAAGAATATGCAGCGATATAAGCATGCAGACCATTGCACGAGTCATATCAACATCATTAACAACTTAGCTCATGCAAATTTTAAAAAAGTACACACATTTATAGACAAGCCCTTGGGCGTAAACAATGCTCCACCAGTATTCAAGTAGCATTGTGGTTGGGGGTGGACACCAGAAGCGTATATGCAAGTACTTTATAGCTTACTATTAATGTTGGTACCAGTCAACCACAATTATCAAATTAAAATGTTTTCTCACAACTATCCATCCTTGGATTTCAAAAGCAATAACTACAAAGCTTCTCCCACCAAAAACTTTCAACCTAAATTTGCACACCAAACTAATAAAAACATCAGCAATCAATTAACAAAACACGTAGAGAAATAACCTTCTCGAACAAAATAGCACAAGTAATTACTTAGTTTTTACTTGTGTGCAACATACAGATTATTAACAACAAAACTCAAACCAATATTTTTGTTGGATCAATACTATTTCAGTTAGAACAAGCACGGTGGAGAACTAACCTGGGCTAATCCAGGAGAAAAATTAGGAGAAAGCTTCAACTTCTCTTTAATAAAGGGACCACATCAGAACCAGGTAGATGGATAAATTAAATGAGGAGACTTACATATAAATTCAGAACAATAAAACTTGAATCAATGTTTCTATTGGATTAATACTATTTCAATTAGAATAAGCATGTGGAGGAATATCATGTGCAAATACTGGGGTAAAATTGAGAGAAAACTTCAATATTTTTAATAAAGGTACCACATCAGAACCATGTGGATAAGTTACACACGAATACTTTTATCCTTACCTGTTAAGTGGGATAAAAGTGGCTTGTCCTCATTTCAAAGCATTAGGGTGCCTAATTATCTGAGTTGATATGTTATTATCCCTAACCATCACATGAAATAAGTTGCTCTAAAGACATACTGATATGAAGTACATCATTCAAATCATAATGTGACCATGGCAAAAGGTCAAGAGATTGCTAGTGATTATGTCATATCGTCTAGGAGATTGGGAACACAACTCTAAGAGAGAAAATATTTAACATAATAGAATAGACTAGGTAAATTACCTGCGTGATGGTTGTTATAGGAACGATGCAAGAAGTCAAGTGAGGATTACTTGAACTAATCCATGAAGCCGAGCAGAAAAAGAACCTAGTAAAAATGGGAAAAGAAAAATCAATAGTGTTTAGGTTAAAATGTGCAATCATATGGAGAAGCTTCTAATTAAGATGTCTTAACAATTAAAAAGGCCATAGCACAAAACATTCAGATCGATAATCATGATTACAATCCGATTACAGTAGTGTGACTAAAAGTGTTGTAACAAAAATAGTTATGAGGAATGGGTGTAAAAGAGCTGATTGGAGTTAGTAAAGGTAAACAGTGTTGGAACGGTACGGTACGGATGGCAGGTATTTTCGCAACGCTGCTCAAAAGTGTGGCGACATGGCTTGATGTAGATGTTCCACTTTAAGATAAAGGTGTTAGCACTTGGATGTGATGTAAATTTAGGAGTTCTAATGCACATAATGTTTAGTAATAAACACACAAATAAAGGAAGGTACAACAACCAGTGGAAGAAACAAGAGACTTTGTACATCTATAATGACTGACCAGTTTGATCATATTTGTTTTCCTCTTTGTCAACTACTAGCATGCCTCTCCATGTATACTTCAACTAGTAATTTTGGGCAGCATTCTACGAGAATCATAAAAGCACTACATGAATAAACCTTTATGCATGTCCAAGCATCTAAACGGTATTGACCTCCAATATTTTTTGTTCAGCATCATGGAGTTCCATATCATAAATAATATATTTTAGATATTTTTGTTGCTTGTTATGCTGCTGATATTTTCTAACCTCTTCTTTCTCTTCATCCCTTTCCTTCAGCCTCTCATCCAAGTACAGAAAAATTTGTAATTATTTGCTTTATTTCATTCCTTGTTTACCACAGAAAATAAAATTACACACGCTGAAAACAACCTCGAAAGAAAACCCAACTCAACTATTCCCCCACCTCCCAAGAACAACAACAACAAGAAGTTGAAGAGCCAACCAAGACAAAACTAACATAGCAAAGACTAAAACTAATCAAACGCAAAGGTGAGAAAAAAACATAAGCCAGAAATAATACAATAACAACATAAACACAATAAAAGAGGAACTGTAAAATTAAAAAAAGAATAAAGAAAGTAGAAAAAGCAGGAACTAACAAAACGAGTAGGCTTGAACCAACCATAGCACCAATAGAAAAAACATTTACGACACAACAAAGATAAATAAGGCAATATCAAAGTACAAAAAACAACAAAATCTGCAGCAAGCACAATCAAGAAACCAATCAAATTTGTTAACTATAAGCAACGAAAAAAATCATAGTGCAATGCATAACAACCAAAACAAGAGTAAAAATGATCCGCTTCAACTAAAACACCAAGCTAGAGGTAACAAAAACATGTCCAAACCAATTATGAAAGCTATTAAAAATTAAATGTACAAACTCAAATACAAAAATCATCAAAGCCCGTCCCATTAATCATTTTCCCAATAATCATTTGATAAAAATGGTTTTTTCCGAAGCACACCTTCAACCCAACAAAACAATTAAATCCTTAGAAAACAAAAAACATAAAATCTGACAAACATCTTTGAAAAAAAATTAACCAAACACCTCTCAAAACCTTCAATGAACACCTTACATGCAACATATGAGAAAGACAGAACTAACCAAGAAAATGCCCTATTAATATCCCAGACCAACAAGTAGAGCCTAAGCAGAATTCAATCGTCTAATAAGGATTTTGATCGTAATATTTTCTCCTAACAAGTGGTTTCTAATAAATTAAAATCGGTTCCAAGAAACATTTGCGGTAGGTACAGTTATTTTAGTTGTTACAAGGTCAACAATACAATTTAGAAAGGTAGGAAACATTAATGAGAATCAGCAACAAAACAAACAAAAAATCAGGTAATTGTTAATGCATGATTGAGGGTCTAAATACTTCCAAACAAGTATTAACATGGTCTAGCCAGTGATGGGAAATTTTGCTTGTTAGGGAGCACAAGTAATACATTTATTTAGTAAGAGCAATATTATGGCCACACAAATAATCATGGATGCTAAGGTCTTTACTATTTATGCTAAGAGAAAAGCTTATGTAATAGGTGTCTCACAGTAAGTTTAAGCTTCCAGCCATATTACCTAAGAAAAGAATCATAAAAAAAATTTTAAGGTTAGTCAAACTCCGAGTATTTAAAGGTAACAAAATACCCAAAAAGACGTATTAAAAATGTTTAACATGAATGTATGGTATGACTAATCTATTGTATTCTTAAGAGGAGTTACATCTTACTGTGTGGATTAAATATTCTATGCACTTTCAACATTTAGAGAAACTAACTGAGGATAACTTAATTATTCATATTAAGAATGTGGTTGATAAAGTAAGACTATGAGTACAATATAAATGTTTGGCAACAAAATAAAGCTATGATGCACAGCAAGATAATATATACCTTTTCACATCACTACTAGTTAGTACATAACCCCTTAAAGTTGCAGCCATCCACAGTCTAGACAACATGAAATCAATTAGTTAGAGATCAAATCATGACATAATCATAACTTAGGATCATTGAATGACTCGAAACTTATCAAAAGATGAGTTAACAACATGATTAATACTAAGGGTGACAGAAAGATAAATCTACACAAGCCCAAAGCAGCTTTCAGGACCTCTTTTACCCAACAAATCTAATGCTTGAATGAAATGGGAGATTCAGTGATCAACAATGTAAAACCATTTTTCCTTCTCATAGTTACTAGGCAGTACAAGGGTATAAAATTAGATTTGCATCTAATAAATCTACACAAGACCAACATGGCTTCTTGGACCTCATCTGCCCAGCAAATCTATTGCTTGAATGAAATGGGATGTTAAGTGACAAAATTTAAAAACATTTTTATTTCTCATAGTTATCAACCAATATGAGGGTAGAAAATTGGTATAAAATTTCATGTACATTTCTCTATTTCATGTTTGTTTCTATTTCTAATCTACAAAAATATCACAAGAACATTTTAATTTTTCTATCTATCAATAGCATATTTTTAATGCCAAGAAGAAAGAGCACTTAATTGAATCTTTGTGCTTAACCTTTTATCTGGAGAGCAACCATAGATCCCATAGAATTTTTAATCCTAGGAAAAAATTGCTTGTTTTTAATGTAATTTCACTTGGAAATTTTGCATGCTTGTAACAACATTGCTGAAATCATGGATACACCGTGTTATAAGACCATCATCAGAACTTAAGAGCTAATCTTTCCAACACCATCATCAAATAAGGGGCAGCTTTAAGATGACTAACCTGGATGTGATCTTTTGCCGCAGAAAGCTTGAGTTCTTCAACGTCTTTTCCATCATGATCATGATCATTAAGGTACAGAAGAATCAATTACCATTTAAGAGAGTTGTTGTAGCCATAAATATACTGGAATGAAAGATTGTAAAGTATTATACCTTTACAAACCAAAAGCACATTCAACCAATTAAGCACTTCCAAAAAAGATGCTTAAAAAATTACTATCAAGGAAAAACAACGATCACCTAATAAATGGAAAAACAAGCAATTATTTCTAAGATTATCCAATTAAACGTCAAAAGGATGACGCAGGTTTGATATATGATCATGCCAAATGAGTCACCAAATAATCCATAAGAGATTAATACATAGAAGTGCATCGTAGATTGTAAGAGATGTGGTGATAAAACCAACCACGCGGACTATAGATCCACACCAGCATAACAAAAAAAATAAGAATATATGTGAACATTAGGTTTCATAAAAGACAACAAACTAACATGGAAGCGCAAAAACTAATCTTTTCTGGATGGACAACCAAAACAGTAATGAAATATGTAGCCAATTATAAAACCTAATAAAAAATTAACCAAATTGGTTGATCTATGTGATAAAAATATTCACAAAGAACAACACGTAGACTGAGCACTTTCGAATAAGAAAAGAGTAATCAGGAACCTCCTTTCATCTTTTGAGGGTCGGGAGGTATGAAGAAAATAGAGAAAAAAATTGTACAGAGCACTTCGCTGTTTCCCCCCTAGTTCCTCTTTAAAGCATTACAAGGATAGTGGCAGAATCCTCGACTTGTTATCCCAATCAATGATGGCCACAGTTTGACTTTCTGAACTACTTAAAGAAAATTATGCCTCACGATAAAACAACTAATTCCAAAAAAATTCTGGAGCACTGTGGAAGAAGATTTGTAATGATAAAGATAAGATTATATGTTAAAAGAAGAAAAAAAAATGAACATGAAAATCAGGATCCTTCTCCTTTCATAATAAGATCTAGACCATTATTTACACTCCATACCTCAGGAAAAAAAAGTAAGTAGGTTATGAAGTATTATTGTGATGTCATTGTCAGAATTATTAACACAATCTCAATGAAAGCACCTCCCCATTAAATAACAGCAATTATTAGAATACAAACTTAAAAGGGTGACATTGAGAAAATACATCAATCTCATAGATTGGAAATGAGAGTATGATTAAACATACTTCGAGTAGTTGATGCCTGTCATAATTGCATATGTTGTGGAAGACATCAATCAATACAAAATGAATGGCTATAAATAAACATACTATAAGCCCATAACAAAATTTTGATATCAATTAACTCCAATAAAAGTTTATTGAAAAGAACACCAACAAAAACAAATCAAGGACATGATCACTCACAATGAAAAAAAAAATTATTGTCAGGTTCGTTATCTCCAGCTGCAGAAGACACTTGTAAGAGAAAGCACAGGGTAGTTCATTTTAAATGAATCAAGCCAAAGTCAAATAAATTGATGAAACAAAGAAAGCACAATAGAAAATTAATAAATTAACCGAGATCTAATCAGTTCCTGAAAACAAGGAACTGCAACAAAGAAATACATCCCCCATCCTCGTCTTGATCCTCGCTCCCCCACTTTTAACTCCTACAAGGTACTCTTTTCAGCCTCCCAACATCTTTGAACATATACCTCTCTATACAGTGTTAACATTTCCAGAATTTCATGATTTTAAAAGGATTACACACAAACACATGTATGATGACAAAGTGATGATATACATGTTAAAAGACCATACTTTTAATAAATAACAGATTTATGGAACTACCATGCTTTCTCGGCATGAATCTCGGTGCGCCAGATTACATGATGGACAATTTATTGCAGAAGATGCAGGAATTATAGTATGGGTCTGGTGTCCCCACCAACAAAGAAATTCATATCCATTGTTACCAAACCATAAGATGCACAATGCAGATAATGAGTTTATCATGATCTTAAAAGGTTAATATTCACTTAAGAGAAAAACGTTATAGGCACTTCAATCATGTTTGGCAAAGACATCCAAATAGTTTTTGTGTTCATATTCCCTTGAAATTGGCAGTAGAATGGAAGTACTTAACTCATAAATAAAAGTTTAAAATCCCAGCTACTGTACCTCTGAATTGATGAATCGATATGCTCAATCATCTCACAGTTTTTATATTGTTTTGGATCCTCTAAGAATCTAACCATACCATCTTTCTGGTTGATTGTTGCATATATCTCACCATCTTCGATCTACAGTTTGAAATGAAATTGTTAATTTAAATTATGGTATGAGATACAGGAGTGCACTATTAGTGGTCTTTCTACTTCCAGTATTTTGCAATAAATTGATCATACAAAAAATAAGATTACATTTTAAAATAACCAAAGATATTGATATGGTACATTACATTTTCAAATAGATTCAACCTAACATATCCATGGTGAAAGCAGCTTTTATCCAAGCAAATTAGAATAGAATTTTATAACTGGAAGCTGGGTAGTTCTATGATAAAATTATTTTCCATGCATAAGATAATGCAATTTAAGAAAGGAAAGTTTTTTTAAGCACGCCTAAAAAGGGGAGAAGTAAAAAAAAGTGTTCCGAAAATATCACACTACCTACTCAGTCAATGTGGTACTATTGTTTTTGCAATTGTGGTCCTGTTGTTTCTGCAAGCTATGTTACATATTCAGTTAAAAAACTTCTATTGTTTCTGGGTAGTTATATGTATTTTTAAGCTAGATAGTTCTATGTATTTTTAAGCACACCTAAAAAGGAGGGAAAGGAAAAAAAAGTGCTTCATTTCCACACACGCCACACTATCCACTTAGTCGTTGTGGTTATATTTTTTTTGCAAGCTGTGTTAGAGATTCAGTTAAACAACTTCTGAAATTTTTTTGTCAAGGACACAAATGATAATTAGTGTATTAATGTGCACACTATAAATCAACAATCAATTTTACTTGTAACTTACAACGTACAAGTTATAATCACCTGTTTTGGAAATATCAAGGGAAAATGAAGGAATAATAGAGAAAAATTACCTCGGCACAAATTCTCCCAACAGTAGAGATCGTATCCACTCGATACAGTCCTCACAATCAATTTTGCTTGCAACTTACAGCTTACAAGTTATAATCACCTGTTTTGGAAATATCAAGGGAAATGGAGGAATAATTGAGAAAAATTACCTCAGCACAAATTCTCCTAACAATAGAGATGGTATCCACTTGATACAATCCTCGCAAGGTCTCTATACCTAGAAAAATTGCATCACTCCCTGAAGCAACAGAAAAACCATAGAATAACACTTCTATTAGTTTTTGCAATTGTGGTACTATTGTTTTTGCAAGCTATGTTACATATTTAGTTAAAAAAAAATTATTATTTCTAGGTAGTTATATGTATTTTTAAGCTAGATAGTTCTATGTATTTTTAAGCGCACCTAAAAAGGGGGGAAAGGAAAAAAAAGTGCTTCATTTCCACACACGCCACACTATCCACTTAGTCATTGTGGTTCTGTTGTTTTTGCAAGCTGTGTTAGAGATTCAATTAAACAACTTCTGAAAAAAAAATTTGTCAAAGACACAAATGATAATTAAAGTATTAATGTGGACATTATAAATCAACAATCAATTTTTCTTGCAGCGTACAGCTTATAAGTTATAATCACTTATTTTGGAAATATCAAGGGAAAATGGAGGAATAATTGAGAAAAATTACCTCGGCACAAATTCTCCCAACAATAGAGATGGTCTCCACTAGATGCAGTCCTCGCAAGGTCTCTGCACCTAGAAGAATTGCATTACTCCCTGAAGCAACAGAAAAACCACAGTATAACACTTCTATTAGTCTGGGATTTATGAAGCATATAATACTATCAAACTTACTGACCAAACTGGAGGAATGGGTTATCAAGACAGCTATAAGCAGGAGAATAATACTCTCACTCGTGTAAGAAGCTAGCACATCATTATCCAAAACAGAAAGATACACGCAACAAAGGTTACAGCAGGGAGCTTTTCAAACTGAAAATTACCATCCAATATTGCATTGGCAACATCAGTTGCTTCTGCACGAGTAGGTCTCAAATTCTCTGTCATACTATCCACAACACGAGTAACCACAGCAGGTTTTCCAGCCATGTTGCACTTAAAAACAACAGTTTTTTGAAACAGAAACACCTGTGAAATTCACAGAGCAACTGATGTTAGAATATCTGGATTTGGGTAGTATTAGAATATCTGGATTCAACTAGCACTAAACGCACATGCATGTTCACTGATGATGTCAAAGCATATAGGAACAACATGCTAATGCCTACACTTGGTTATCATATCTGTACACATTGCCAGGATTGGGATCACGAGAAATTGAACCTTTTTAATGGCCTCCAAAAGCCACAAAGTTATCCCACTTAAAGCATGATATGTATACGAAAAATAAAACCTACAAAAGAAAGATTGATGATACAACAATGTTGTATGGTTGTAACAATTTAAAGAATTTTGCTGCATAGCACTTTCTCCATTTCCTTTCTATCTTCCCTATATTGCTATTATGCAATCCTTATTAACTCTAATATTTGATTATCACATGCTAACAAGCAATTCTAAGACCAGTGTATTTTAATTCCACATGTTTATGATAACTTACACATATGCAAGCTCATTAATCAGATTTCATAACTAACCTTCTCTGGTGGGAGATCTATCACCAAATTTCCACGGGAAAGGATGACACCATCTGCTTCTTGTAGGATCTCATCAAAATAAGTTAATCCATGAAAGAAATGCATTAGAAATAAGGAATCTGGAACCTATAATGGAATTTAAGCACGGGTATGATAAAGAATGGCATATGATAACAGAATTATAAATCTCAACTCTACATTTTCAATTTTTGCAAAAATTTGAGTCTGGTAGAGGTCCACGAGTTTAGAAAGAAATTCTCGAGCCTGTATAAAAGGATGACCAACCACAATTGAAATGTTAAAGGGGAAGGGAGAAATATATCGATGCAGCAAAAAATTGTAAGGACCCAGAAAAGGGGAGAAGTCGAAGAAATTTACTTTACAATGAAAAGAGATAATAGAAAAGAACTCTTAGACGGAAAATCCTTACATGACGAACATCTTCTGCATGCCTAGTGTATGAAAGTGAAAGGATGTCTATGTTGTTCTGAACACCCCATGAACTTATAACCTGATATTGATCATTAAAATTCCATCAAAGCATTAATGGGTAAGGAGAAATAGTTGGCATTTTTCCATTATAAATGATGGAAGCCAGCACTGATCAGTCAAACAAGAAAAGGTTAACACCAAACATGATTCAATATAAGCTTTTATAACAACGATCGAGTAGAAACAAATACCTCTTTATCTTTATCAGTGAGAGTAGGCAGATTAATATGGATTTGAGAAACATGCAAAGTATATAGCAGTCCACTCAGGGTAACAGAGTTCTTTACCAAGCAAACCACATCTTCACCATTGACTTCAGCGACCTGCATCATCATGAAATTGAATTAAGCAGATTCTTCTTCTTTTTTGAAGTTGATGCAGGCCATTATGTTTTGAATACAAAGTTTCCTGGCTTGTTTGTACCAAGAACAGTTTTAATTGAAATGGGTGGGCAGCTAGCAATAAAAGTTACTGCTTATGGCATGTGAAAGATACACCTGGCATGAAAAGTAGGTGACGTGACATGCCCCAATGAAGCTACTTGCCTCTAGCCACACAGAAGTAGTTTCATTTCCTGTAAAGAGATATTGACCAATAAAAATGGTGTCTCCCTTTTTCACCGCCTGCAAAGGCCATATCAAATTAAAGTTACATGTCATAGTAGCGTCTTGCACCTCCTGAGCCGGTTTGATTCTTTCTTCACTGTTTATTTCTGGCCTCATGGCCATTAATAAACAGTTCTTAGTGCTATATCCCTCCTGGATTCAACGAATTCAAGAGGGGTTTCGATTAAATCTAATTTTCTTTGGAACAGTCTTGGTCCCGTCTCCTTACACCCCAGTTTTGGAGACTTCAGATTCTTCATATCTTAGTATCTCTCCAACCCCCAGAAACAACTCAGGGGCTGGGATTTTGTCCCAATCATCTCTGGGGAACGAGAGTCTTGACGGGTCCAGTGCTGTCTCCTTCGAAGGTGAAGAGTTCATCTATGGCATCGCCTTTATGAATTCCTCTGCCTCTACAGATGCTATCAACTGGGTTTTAGACCTTCTTACTGGTGTTCAAGGTCCAGGTACGTATAAACCTTCTGCCTTAGGGCTCTGGAGTGAACTGTTCATCAGCACTGTAGCTTTAATTTGTGGATTGCATCTTGGGGTTTTTCTGATGGTGCAAGGAGACGGGGTAGGGCATCACCTCCCCCTTCTTCTTAGTTCTGCATATATATGATGATATTCCAGAGGGCTTAAGCCCCCTGACCAACATGAGGCCCTTTCCCTCATGTAGTTCTGTTTTTGTGGACCTTGGGGCCAGTTGTCTATGGCTCCTGGATGTTAGTAGCTCCCTTTTGCACGCTGGAGCAAATGGGTAGCTTGGCTGGCTCTCTTTTGGATGCTGTTTTGTCTTCATTTTGTTCTGTCTCTGGTTCCCCTTATGTGGATTGGGTTGCTGGAGTAGATGATTCTCTGAGGTTGCCATGTCTATGCTCTATTAGCATGGCGTTATGCTTTCTTGTATTGGAGTCTACCTTCTGCTATTTGTAACTGCAATGATGTTTTTCTCCGGAGTAAAGGGATATGCTGAGTGGTCCTGCTGTCTTTTGGTGGTGTGAGCACTGTGTTGGGATGTTGGTAAGCCACTATTTGGTTTCTTCATCCTGTTGCTCTTGCTAATTGATTTTGGTATAGTCTGCTTGGCATGCCATTATAGACTCTGGTTGAAGACCACCTGGTCGGTTCTGCTCACAACATGAACTGCTGGTGCTATATAGCTGCTCTGTTTGTGTACAGCGGTGGGTGTGACTTTGGATGTGAGGAGTCCTGCTTGATGACGGATTCCTATGCCTGCTGAGGGGTCTGGTTTGGTTGGGCTGGTCTCTGTCCTTGCTTGATATGCTATGCTTCTTGAAGCTGGCTGGTGGACATTGTCCTTGATATGCTAAGGGCTGCCATTTCCTGTGCATATGGATACTGGTTTGCTTTGGCTGGTGTTCTGCTCCTTCTCTTGGCCGTAGCTGACTGGATGGAGCTTGTTTGTCTCTGGCTAATTTGCCTGCAGAAATCTTGCTGATGCTGCGTTGGGTAGCTTCATTGTTGATGATGAAGTCTCCTCATTGCTTGTTCTTCTGCTCTATCAACCTCTGTCTTGAGAGGTTTGTTAGCTTGTTGCTGCAATATGCAGCCTGGTAAGCTGTTGCGGGAGGGTTATTGATGTGGCTCTCTGCTGATGTTACCCTCTAGGTTCTACGAGGGTCTATGGATTTTACATGTGCTGGATTTTGGGTGCAGGTTTAGCCTTCAGCGGAGCAGCTTTGCTCTTTGTAGCTGGCTGCTGGAATTATGCTGGCTTTTGCTAGTCTTGTTGCTGCTATATGCAGGTTGTTTGCTGCACCTCTTAAAGCTGCAGCTGGGTTTACTACTCTATCTTTTCAGCTGGAGTAGGGTTACCTTCGAGTATGTTCTTCTGGTTTCTTGCAACAGAAGAGCTTTGTTAGGGCCCTTGGGGCTGGCCGGGTGCTGCTCCATGCAGCTTGTGATATTATCTGTATGGGTGCTGATGTAGTGCTGGTTGGCAGGCTTGTGTCTGGTAACCATTTTGATGGTTTTGATTAGTGGATAGCCGGTTGGTAGATGAGGTGGGTTTGTTAGCTGCTACTATCCTTCTCTTCCTGGCAAGAAGGCTGCTGGTTCATGAGGTTTCCAGGCAGATGCGTCTTCGTCTGATAGGTCTGATTCAGCTGACCTCTCTAGATAGCTACTCTAAACCCCAACAGGATGGGTGAGGCTCTCTCCCCACATGACTGTGCTGCTGGTTCACTGTTGCTTCCCTGCTGCCATTGATGCAGCTTGGTCTGTTGGTGATGCTGCCCTGCGGATGATTTCTCATGACTGCTTGGATCCATTTGGGTGAGGTTCTCTCCCCAAAACATGTTGCTGGTTCCCGTGTGGTGACAGGTACAGGTAGGATCATATTGGAGGTTCTACCTACTACAGCTGCCAATCTGCTGGGTTGGAAGGAGATCTGATTCGGCTTGCCACTCCTCTGATGCTGCCGGGTTTGGAAGGAGTTTTGCTGCTGGTTGATCCTAGCCGATGTTCTCATTGTATGATAGTTTGTTTGCCTTGTGGCTTTGATGCCTGTTCAAGGGAGCCTGTTCGCTTTGATTCTAGGTTGATCCAGGGAGTCTGTTCCCTTAGCTTTTCTATTTAGCAAGCTTGTCTTGCTTATGGTTTGTACAAGGGAGTCTGTTCCCTTTGCCTTCTGTTCAGCAAGCTTGTCTTGCTTACGTTTTAGACAAGGGACTTTGTTCCCTTTTCCCTTGTATTGCTGGTCTCCAGCTTCATTTTGATCTATACAATTCTTATATTTGATCAAAAAAAAAAAAAGTTACATGTCATAAATAAAAGTGTAAAATCCCAGCTACTGTACATCTAAATTGATGAATCGATATGCTCAATCATCTTATATTGTTCTGGATCCTCTAAGAATCTAACCATATCATCTTTCTAGTTGATTGTTGCATATATCTCACCATCTTCGATCTACAGTTTGAAATGAAATTGTTAATTTAAATTATGGTATGAGATTCAAGAGTGCACTATTAATGGTCTTTCTACTTCACTATTAATGAGAGAAACTAATATATATTTTTTGAATGCTTCAACAGCTATAGCATTTATAGAAGACATAGGAGCCGTCACGACCTGAGATGAGAGAGAAGCAATTTGCATGTAGACTCGGCAAATTTACAGGTTGGCTTGCCAATGAATAGAGTTTTAAGGGCGCCTCAGCACAACCACCATTATGACCATCACTGCCAAAGCCATGAGAGAGGCTCCCAGGGTATGCTCAGTGGTAGATGATCCGGCATTTTCATCTGCGGCATCGGGTGTGTGCTCTGCGGATGAAAAGCTAAAAATCTTCTTAAAGTAAGCAGATACATTTGCCACCATGTCAACCACAGTAAGCTTAACGTTATTGATGACATCCATGAGCCCAGTTTGAGAGTTTCCAGTTTCACTTTCATCATCAGATAATTCTGTGAGCTTCTTTGAAGAAACTACTGCATCCTGAGAGTTAGTATCTCCAACAGACTCATTATCTGCAACATATTCCTTATCTGTAACAGATTCCTAGGCTTCAGAGGCAAAACAGAAGGACATAGAAAACAGGAATATAAAAAATAATAAGAAAGACGAGTGGATTGAAGGGTACACTTACTTGCATTCTATGACTGGAGCAATTCCTGAAGGGCTTTGTTTTCCCAAACTGCATTCCAGACATTTGGATCAGAGGCAAGGGCAGCAACCACAGCTTGAGCATAATACTAAAATCAGTGAACTACAGTCCCATAGGCTGATTTCATCAATCAAAAGACAGGGTATGTTGGATGCAATGATAGAACATGTGAAAATACACTTCCAAATGTTCAAGAGGCCTTGAAGATCCAATCAAATTAAAAGCCCTCAAGTATTATATATGGGGGCTTATAATTTATAAAACAAAACGGTACATCAGTTATATATTCTCGGCATGGTCCAGGCCCTGAGAAATCACAGGGGTTTTTGAAATGCAATGACAGCTTAGTGTTCTTAACGTTAAGCTAGGAAAATAATTGCAACTAACAATACCAAGCATCATCAACCACAACAAAAACATAATTGAAGCTTAATTTAATTCTGTATGAGCAAAAAACATTTACACATATTTGTGCAACTACAACTCTATTGTCAAATTAATTCACCATGAATACAAAATAGTGTAAGCAATAGGAGGGAAGAAAAGGAAAGAACAACTTGAAGGGGGAGAGAGAGATATCAGAACCTGAATTTTAGGACTTTCATTAAGCAATGAAAATGCCTGCATAGCATATTATGGCACAAAGTGAGTAGATTGTCAAAGTGGACAAACATATTCTAACTAGATCACATACATTGTGAAGAAGCTCCAGTGCTTTCTGAAAATGCTTTTGTCCAATACATATCATCCCCCTATCATGATGTCAAATGTCAGATGCATTCAAAGAAATTCCTCATCTAAATACAAGAGATGACAAATTGGTTGCAATTGTTTGCGATACTTGTTTACATGATTTCGACTCACAGGTTTTGGACTTAGACAACAAGCCCATTAAAGTCTCCTCCATGGGAGTACACTTGACAACCATGCAGATGTTCTAACATCATCTTAGCTACAAAATAATCCTGCCATTTTCAATTACATTATCATCCCAAAGCGAAAAGATACTAACTCTATTCATCAGACAAGCACAAATTATTAAGTTTCTAGTTTGTGAAATTAATTGCTAAATTAAATTACATAATGAAACAGTCAATTAGAAAGCAGACACAACAAAAGCAACTCACTCACTCATAATAACAAGAGAAAAAAGTCCCGTGGCTGATCAACCTAAAAAATGTCATCCTCCAGAATGGAAAGACCAGTTTTATAGCACTTAGCCAACAAACAAAGTTGAAGAAAATCCGAATGCAAAGCAGTCACATGTTTAGAGGAAGAGCGTAGTTTTTTCACAGCTTCCAGCAAAGGGGCCACACCACGCATTGGTACTTCAAGCATCAAAACTTGGTCTTTGAATCTCTTACTAACAGCTATTACTGCCAACTCAAAAAGATTAGTTAGCATCAACTAAGTAAATAGAAAAACAACATTCTAATCACACACATTTTAAATTTAATCCAGGGTAAACAAAAATAAAATACACTTTTCCGACGCCAAACGAATCTGATCTGCAACACAACAAGTGAGAAACCTGGAAAGGATCAAAACCAATCTTCTCACTTGCTCATTGGTAACCGGCCCAGAAGTGCATGCCTCTCTGCCACCCATTCACCACTTATAAATAAGTAAATAAATACATACACAATTTTATATAAAAATAAAAATAAAAAACCACAAAAGTAACTCATTCTCTAAACCCAAATCAACATAATACTCATACCCTTCTTCTTCTTCTGATTTCAAAACTTAGTCTTTTTTAAATTTCAACAACCATCCATTTCTAACACAATGAACCCTAAAACTTCCAAAACTTCTTTCCTCTTCTTTTTAACAATAAAACTATATGACAGTGAACGTATTTTTTTAAAAGAAAAAAAGAATAATGCTGTGACTCACAAAAAATAAAGATAATCGAGTGAGTGAAGAGTCGGGTCGAGCTGTTCAAGAAAAGCCAAAAGCCGAGTTGACTCATTGTGTAGCATTTCATATGCTTTCTTCAAGTGAATCTATAACAAAACTAAATCCACCGCGTTGCTTGATAGCCTTTGGATTTGCGCCACCAACGATTTTGTCGTCGCCATCTTCTGTCTCTGTTTATTCCTTCTTTTTTTTGTTCTTTCTTTTTCAATCAATTACAAAAACAAATAAATTTGTTTGAGAGAGAGAGATTTCACAAGGCTTTTTTAAGCAGGAAATTATCTTCTGCCTATCTATGTACGATCCAAAATCTGAAAATATGCCATGCTTTTTTAAGCAGGAAATTAAAAATAAATAAATAAATAACAATTTCCAAGATTAAAAAATAAATGCTTAAAAAAACTAACAACTGCTAGCTAGGGTTTCAACTTCCAAAAATTTACAGAATATACAAAAATCGGAGTCTCAAACCGTAAGTTCTAAGTAACAAATACAGGCACTAAAACCACGGCGTAGCGGAGCAAGATTAGCAAGAAAACTTACGAAATTGTCACTCCATCGACTAGAAAGGGGTTTGGCTTGAAGAAGAAGAAGATGAGGAGCAGTGGAGGACTGGGTTTGAGCGGGCGAGTTAATGGTTTAGGTGTTGGGTGGGTGCGCAGGTTAAGACCGTTGAGCAGAGTGCTCCAGCGGTGTGTTTTAGCGCTGGGATTGTGGTGTGTCTCTATCAGATGCTTTGACATGTCTTCCTCTTCCACTAAGTTCTTGATCGTTGTCGCTACGTAATATGATCCAAGAAATCCTTCATCTT
This sequence comes from Populus tomentosa, assembly GCA_018804465.1. Taxonomy (NCBI): domain Eukaryota; kingdom Viridiplantae; phylum Streptophyta; class Magnoliopsida; order Malpighiales; family Salicaceae; genus Populus; species Populus tomentosa. The sequence goes on along the minus strand of CM031989.1, from coordinate 6,921,027 downwards.
CGCTACATACTTCTACTTTGTCTCCACCGTGGAACTCCATTGTTGTTACAGAATTTAACAGGCAAAGAAAGAGGAACTTGAAAGATCAAGGAATTTTCGTGTACTGTAAATCAAAATCAATGAAGTGGAAGTGTAACAGACGAGTTGTTTTTTAACGTTACTCTTTTCCTGCAAAGAGGAGGATTGTGATGTCGATTTGATTTTTCTAGGTTGTTAACGGATAGTTTTCTTTCTTGTCTCTTAAGTACTAAAAGGATCCCCATAAATCTAATACCCATGTTATTATAATATGTGATAAAAATATTTTCATTTTAATACAGATAGGTACTCTTTTTATGTCATTTTGAAGGAAAAAGTTTTACTCATGGATATTAAATTTAATCTAAAATTCGTGAGTTGAAAAATAAATTAAGTTTATTATAAAATGATATTATTTTAAAAAATAATTAAAAATAAAAATCCTTTAAATTTATAGTATTAGAATCTCATGTTAATTTGACTGATCAATATCTATTTGTATTTAAAATAAAGCTAATTTAAATTAAGTTTTGAGTTGATTTTCTAGACTATATCAACCTTGTCATAACCCAATTTTTTACCATTTTATTTTTATTATTATTATTATTTTATTTACTCAAAATGATGAAAAAATAATAATAATAATGATAGAAAAACAAGTAAAATGAAATAAATGAAGAATGAATTAAAATTTGGGTTAAGGGCAACATGATTGGAAGTTTTAGGGTTTAATTAAACTTTGGAATTAATCTAATTAAGCTTGGAATTAATTTAATTAATTCAATTAGTGGTTTAATTGGAGAAATGATAAATTTTTAGACTTGATTGAGCTTGGAATTAATTTAATTAATCCAATTAAGGGTTTAATTGGAGAATTGATAAGTTTTGAGACTTGATTAAGCTTGGAATTAATTTAATTAATCCAATCAAGGGTTTAATTAGAGAATTGATAAATTTTTAGACTTAATTAAGCTTGAAATTAATTTAATTCATCCAATCAAGGGTTTAATTAGAGAATTGATAAGTTTTGAGACTTAATTAAGCTTGGAATTAATTTAATTAATCCAATCAAGAGCTTAATTGGAGAATTGATAAGTTTTAGATTTAAGTGGACTTTGGATTTAATTAAATTAATGAAATCAGGGACTTAAGTGAAGAAATAGCAAAGTTTGGAGTTAATTGGGAACACGATTGCAGCAGATTAAAGTCTAAGGACTAACTTGTAAAAGGTGCAAATGCAGGGGAAATTATGATTTAAACCAGGGGCTTAATTATAAAATTTTCAAAACTTCACAGGTCAAAGCGAAAATAGCCATTGTTTATTTCCAAACGGCGTCGTTTTGAAGACGTTGTTCATCTTCTTCTCCTTTAAGCCAATGACTGTTGCTGCAGTAATGGAGGGAGAAACATTGTAACAGTAATCATCGTCCGTTGGCTTCAGTTATGGGCACCTTAATGTGGCCGACCCTCAGCCTACCGTCCGTTACCAACCCACCGAACTCTATATAAACAGAGCAGCACCGAAGAACAGGGGTTGGTTAGAGAGAGAGAGGAAACAAACCTGAAACGAGACAGACACAAATAAACCAGAGGGACTCCTAAGTTTTTTGGTTAAACCCCAGACCAGAAGTGAACCTTTCCCTCACCAATACCTGCCTAAAACAGCAAAAACAGAAACAAACCGAGAGGAAGTAGAGAGAATTTGAAAAACAGAGCACGGGATAATTTTTCAGACAAGGGCAGTAAGGCAGAGGTCGAAGGAGGAATTCTAGCTTACTATTGACGAACACCACCACTGATCGTCGCCTGACATGCTGACACTCCGGCGAAGCAACCTGCAACAAGGTAAGCTTCCTCTGTTTTCTTCGTTCTTTAACTTTTAAAAGTTCAGTGCATTTAGCACTATGCAAAGGTAATTAATTACCTTCACACAGCGCCATGCACGCATGACGCTGGGTCATGCGTGCTGTGGCCCAGCCGGGTCACTGGCTTAGGCCAATCATCGGGCTAGGCTGGCTGGGTCTAGCCCAGCCCATGTGGGCTGAGCTGGGCCCAGCCCCAAAAACATAAATAGAAAAATAAAAAAATAGAAAAAATAGAAAAATAATAAAATATGTGTATGCATGAATAAAAATAATATAAATTTACTGGTTTATTCACCAACACCAGAGTCGGGAATAAAATACTGGTTTAAATTTATATTATTTTCATTCGTTATATTTTATTTTATTTAGCAAGAAAAAAAAATGTGCATGTACGAAAAATAAAATTTATTTTATTGGTTTATTCAGTGATGCCAGAGTCAGGAATAAAAACACTGATTTAATTGTTTTTTTTTGTTTTATTTATTTATTTTATTTAACTATATAGGAAAAAATATGTGAACGTGTAATAAAATGAATTTAGTTTATTTGTTTATTCACTAGTGTTAAAGTCAGGAGTAAAAAAATATTGATCTAAATTTATTTTATAGCTACATAATAGTTACCAACGCTGGAGTTGAAACTATCTATAATTGAATATTCACTCACGTCAAAGTCAGGAATATTACGAATAAACCATTAGAGCGTAAACAAATAAAATTTAGCAATTCAAGACAAAAACAGCAATGCAGTTTGCCTTAGGCAAAACGTTTAAGGGGTGATAATATCTTCCCTTTTACGTAACCAGTCCCGAACCATAGAATCTCTGTTGACCAATTAGGGTTCCTAGTGACCATAATACTAGGTGGCGACTCCTCAAACAAGACTTTTTCCCCTAAAAGAACAAGATGCTAGAAATCTATTCTTTTTCCATAATTTAATATTATTTTTTAGGGTCGCCGCGATGTCGGGTGCGACAAACCTAATGAACCAAAAAAAGGTCTAAACCATTAAAAAAAACCGGAAAAAATATTGCATCCTTGACATATATCTAGTTTTTTAGGTTATATCGAGGCTTAAAACAACCACTATAAGACTCACCTCACCTAGTGAAACTCATTGACACCAATTTAAACATTTTTTATGGTTGGATCGTCACTAACAAAGAGATTTCTCTCTTTCTCTTTCTCTCTTCCAAAATTTGATAACTCATCTTTCCACTCCCATGAAAAAATTACTAAAAAAGAAAAGATTCTTGTATCAAGACGTATTTTTAAAAAACATTAAAGGGACCAGCCACCTTAGACACAAACCATTCCCTACGCCAATAGATGATTAGGCAAGTAATGCTCTCTTTCTCAAATCATGGATACTTGGGATCTAGTAGTACATTGTCACCTCCATAAATGCTGAGATAATTGTTGCGCTGCTATAAACACACTTGATTTTGAGGCAGAATGTCTTGTGAATATGTTTTCATCTATTTATAATAAATACATTTCTTAATATGATTTTGGTGAACTCCCATGATTGAAATGTAATCAAGTGGCTTTAGTGCTACTAAATTTATAACAACATATTGTTCACCTGTTTTTTTATTCAACATTTGAAATAAAATCCAACTGCTTTAATAATTAAGAACTAGCTAAACATTTGAAAATTGAGTAATGTGGGAGACCAGCAGCTAAAATGGAAAATCCAGTGTTTTACCATTTACTAACTCATAATCAGATCTCGATAATTGAATATTTGAAACTTGACAATTTAAAATTAAAAAGACTTCAAAAGTACTAAAATATTATTTAATGGGTAAGAACAATAGAATTGTTAATCACAATCCATACAGTAACAACATTTCGAATCCATTCAAATTGAATTGGTATTTTCTCCATCATAATTATCATTATAATTATTGAGAAGAAACATTCACAATAATTAACCTAGGATAGTTTATTTGTGAAAATGTATATCAAAAAACGAACCACGCCTAAAATCAAGTCAAGTTCTAATTGTTCACGTTGACTTTGTAATACTAAGATTGTTTAAGCGGCCAATTTCTGAATACGAAATCCCTTTTAATGATAAAGTTAAATAAGTCTCTTTCAAATTCCTAGTTGGAATTATAGGATCTCTTTTAGTTGATTCTTTTACTATATTATAATATTTTACACTGTTGGATGGATCCATTTGAAAATAATTAGATGATGACAAAATTATCAAAGATTGACATTCCATATTTTTATTCAACAACATGCTAATATTAATAGTTCCTTGATTTTGTTTAAGTGATTGTGGAATCCTTGTCTTGGAATAAATGTAATAATACATATTAATATTGGTGCGATCTGGCCTATTATCATAGATCAATCCCCAACCTGATGGATCGTTTCTTTTTCTGCTGATATAGGAAATGCGTGATTTCCCTAAGTGGAATCTTAAAAAATCACAAATTAGACCATTTATACTTCAACAAAATAAACATGAGCCTCTTTGATAGAAGAACTTTTTTTTTCTTGGTTCCAATTCAAAATTAAACAAGTACAAACTAATTGAATGCTTGTGTTACCCTAAATTGATTTACCATTTCCATAAAAAAATATAATTGACAATTCGAAGTTTCAATTTCTTTTTTTTTCTGCAATAAATCCGGTAAAAAAAGTCTTATTAAATATATATTGTCCCCTTTTTTATATACAAGTATTGGTCGAACCCAAACAAAAGACTTTTTCTTGGTTGGTGTGATCCATTGGACCAGGCTACTTATTCATTTGCTGGCTCTCCTGTTATTCATACTAGTTTTTGATATTAAGATGCCATATTGTGAACCCAATTCATTTATTTACATGAAGAAACGAGGTCTTTCAATTTGATCATTGCTACTGTGACCTGGTGGCAGGTGAACCAGAAGATGATTCTGACCCTAGTTGCCAGCATAATGTACTGTAGCCTGCAAAAAGCAGTGGAAAATGTGGAATCATCTCCATCCCCTTCTAATGGGATCTGTACAGCTACTCCTGATGCATCCCCAACTTAATCTGTCAGTGGTGAAGATGAAATATATATCTTCCTTGGGTGGTGAACTCTCATACTTGAATATTGATGATGATGCCTCTGACACTGCTGTCTCCTCACAGCTTGAGAATGAGAAATCTCCTACAGTAGAGTGAAAGATGAATTGTAGTCTGCAAGATCAGCTTTGGTGAAACTGAATATACAAGTGCAGCTAGTCAACATATCTCCTTTATAGTGAAGCAAATGTGCAGACATTTTGTAAATTGCGAAATACTGTGAAAGAAAGAGAGGTCATCTGTGCATGTTCTTTTTTCTTTTTATTCGTAAATAGGCTGTAATTCTTAGATGTAATCTTTTGACTCATTCTCGTAAAATTTTATATTTTTGGTTCTTGAGATAGAAGGACTGAGACTCCATACCAAGTATAGGATTTAATTAAAATCACAACAAACCTTTTTTCTTCATATACACTCACTCACACACACACACACACACACACACACACACACACAAAGAAGCAAGGTCTTTTTTTTTTTTTGGTAACCCGGGGTGTCCGGGCCAGCTTGCGCGCACCACAACTAATCCCCGGGCTCGCTGAACATCCTGCAAGCCCAGTGAGCATGTAAGGCACCGCGGGGGTGACAGGCATACACAAGTGGGGCTTGAACCCTGGTGTGGAGGAAGGGAACAAGTCCCTTCAACCACTAGGCCACAACCCCATGTGTAAGGTCATTTTCTTTCTTGTTAATATTGGACCTGACACTTTTAGGATTTGAGTTTCCAAAGTTAATCCACTACCATTTTGCAAAAGACACTGAACTCTGGGGATTTAATTAAATAAAATCAGGGATGAAATTGAAAAAAATTAAAAGTTTAATGATAAATTAAGAGTCAATCTGCATAAATCCAATACCAAGGACTAATGTGAAAAAGGCGCTAGAATTCGGGGCTGATATTGAAGTTTGATAGGGAAAAAATTGCATGAAATTAGAAGTTTATGATCAATTAGGGAGGTGCATTTGAAAGAAATTAAAAGTCGGAGGACCAAATTGAACTTTGACTAAATCCCTAAATTAAAACCTTAAAAGCCAAAATAACACACGACACGTTTTGACCAAAATAGCGCTGATTTTTACCTAAATAGTAAAGGAAAAGGAGCCAGACGACATATTTTATGGTTAATGTTGATTTTCTTTATCATTTTTTTCCATTTGAAAGCTGCTCGAGCTGCTATCTTTTCAGAGCATTTAATGTTTCTTCTCTTAACTAAACCAGACAAATCATACACCACCATGATGACCTAACACTTGACCATACATTGGTATGGTTCTTTCTAGTCGATTGACAACATAGCAGCCTTGACACATCATTAAAGGTGTCAATTCAGGCAGCTTTTAGCTGCCATCGTTTTAGGTCATGATAGCAACTTTGAATTAATTATTAGGATCCTTCTTGTTCGAATCAAGGGGCAAGTTTGTCCCCAATAAAGACAAAATATTTCTCTTACATCACTTATAAATAAAAGTGCATTCCAAGCTTTGAAAGAGAAGAGATCTAAGATCAAAGTTGGGAAAAAATCAATTCCCCATTTTTTTTTTCTCCTCCAGCCTCCTTTGCGCCACTATAACCATAGCATCTCCACCGTCGTTACCGCCACCCATTACACGTCAGTCTTCCTTGCATTACCAGGAATGCCGCCAACAAGTTTTCTTCTCCGACTAGGCAAACTTTCCTCTTCCTTTTCTTCCCCAAATCCCCCCCCCCCCAACTTTTCCATTGGTCTTGATTTTGTTGTTAAAAAGGCTTGATTCTCTAATTTTGAAAAATTCAGGATCTGGTTCTTTGATTCAATTTGGGAAATTTTGGATTTTAGCTACAAAAATTTATTCGTAATTGTATGGTCTTTTATTTTGCAGGGGGGGAGGGGGTTAGAAACTTTGAATGGATTTTTTTTTTTTTATCAAATTCCATCACAGAATTGATATAAAAATAAAGTGGCTTCGCTTGCTCAAATCTTGGGACATTTTGAATTGTGATGTGTTAAGTCTCTTTAAAAAAAAAAAAAAAACAAGAACGGATTGAAAAGACAATTAAAGTTTCCTAATTATTTTATTAAGCCTAGTTCAATTATTGTGCGTGGTTTTTGGTATCTTTATATTGGCAAGGTTGAATTTTGGAAGTGGAAGTTGGCGGTTCTAACATCTTCGCATTCCATGAGGAGGCCAGAGGCAACTAGGATCAGGGACAAGTTCCCAGATAGTACCCGGTGAGAGTCCAACGATAATTCCCTCTCTCAATTGTTAATGTATTGCTCGGGACTGTTTTTTGTGCTTAAAATAGTGCCTGCCTTAATGAGATTATTATTATTATTATTATTATTATTCTGTTGGCAGCAGAATGGTGCATTACTTTCCATCTAGACGATATATTTGCTGATTTTATTTTAAAAAAATCTTCCGGAGTTTTGACGGTTGAACTCCTATAAAAGGATGATAGCCTTCTTGAACAGTAGTCTTTTTGTCCAAATGATCTAGCGACAGGTAGAAGATTGAATCAGATGAACTTGATAGTCCCGCAGTATACTGCAATATCATGGCCAAGAATTGATGATGGTTCTTGATTTGAGCCAAAAAAAATAGAAAGGCAGCTCTGCTAGCACTCTTGTAAAACGACTACAAATACATGGTCAGGTGATCGGAATAGATTTAGAGAAACTACAGATTCAACTGTGTCCAGCAGACAAAAAGGTAACTTTCACTATAACAAGGAAGGGAGAACGAGAGATCCAAAGAAAGAAAATAAAATAGACCACTAACCCAGATTAGCACACGTGTTCCTAAGTTAACCAGATCAAGATGATAAGTAAGAATACAACCTCATGGCACAGGGCAGTAGCCAGTCAAGGCCTCTTTCGACCACCAACAAATCATTACAGTTAATTATTCGACGGCAGGAATGCCTTCGATTGGCCACTTTCAAAACTCACTACATGACCCTGAAAAAGCGGGGAGTTATGAGATTTAGTAGCTGTTTTGCCATAACTGTTGAGCCTGCTTTGAAGGTTGGCCTTGAGAACCACCTAGGGACCCATCCCTTGAGTTTTGCTGCTGCTGCTGATGTTCCAAAGACATCCCCGTTTGTGAATGATAATAATTTGGGTACCCCAGAGCCCCAAAATGCTGGGATGGTTGCTGACCTTGCCGAAATCCACCAGGCTGCTGATTCTGCCCCTGGAAGCTGTAATATGTGCTGGCAGGGACGGCAGACATTGTTCGCGATCCAGGCCCATGCATCCACATGGCTGAATTCTCATTCTGACAACAAAAGGAAGACACAAAATAAAGCTACTTGTACTTAAAGATATAGTATCCAAATGAGATAGAGGAACTTTTCACTACAGACATCTCATTTCTACATTCCCTCACATCCATGTTGAACCTGCTAGATAATGGACCCCACATGAATGTGAGGGTAGCACCAAGTGAAGTGAATAATCTCCCATGAAACAATTTCTTTATGTTGGTCATAACCACACACAAAACTCAAGCTTCCAGTAGCTACAAAATGAAAACTACAAAAAGATTTTGGACATAAAAAAGAATTTTCATCATGACACCTGTCCCTGTATGGATGATGTGTATTCAATGCAGACTAGGTAATTCACATTCATGAGAGTTTTTCAATGCTAGGTGAAGAGCAAAGGCATTACCTGCTGAAGTGAGATCAAGTGGCTGGCATCCTTGTATTGAGAACCTAAAATATCATCGTAGCCTATTGTTGTGCCTGCAGGGGCAGTGGGTGCGTTCAGAGGAAAGTTTCCTGCAGGAATGCTGGTGGAACTCCCGAATCCATACCCAGAAGCAACAGCAGCAGACTGAGGCAAGCTGCTTACAGAAACACTGTTCTTGTATTGAGGAAGCACTGCTGCCAGCGACTGATGGTATGAGTTATTACCAGCATAAGTCTGCTGGAAGGCTGATGGCATATATGTGTAGCTCTGAGCCATGAAGGGGTAGCTGATCATGTTTGCAAAATGTCCCAAAGGAAGGGTAGGCTGTTGATAAGGATGCACAGCAAGGTGTTGTGGAAGAGCAGGTCCTGTGGCAATGTTGGCACCAGGAGGAGTCTGAGGAGTTGGCTGAGGTGTAGAAACACCACCTGCTCTCAAAGCCTGGCATGTTTACAAGCCAATAATCAGAAGGAAACAACCAAACCATAACACTCCAACTAAGTTTGAAACTAGATTCATTATATAATTTTATTTTATTTTGTGTGTGATCTCACTCTTTGTATTCACATTCCAAGACAACCTTACAAGACAGACAATAATCAGGAGGGAAACAATCAAATCATATCACTCCAACCAAGTTTGAAACTACATTCAAATGTAAATTTCTTGTGATTTCACTCTTTTTATTCACTTTCTAAACCAACCAGATCACATCTTCATCTTATAAGAAACCAACTCAAATCACCAAAATATGAAGTCAATTCTATCATTATATGCCCCAATATTATCATATTATATTCAACAATTATGGAAATGCGAGAAATTACAAAGAAAAGGACAACTGGTTTTGATGTGTTGAAGTTAAAAAGTATTTTGTTTGAAGAATGGTTATGAGATTTCTTCTCCTAATAATGTTGTATCCAATATTTGCAATAATGGATTCATTTAATTTAAACAGCTGTTGTCCTCAATCAAAAGACAAAAGATGCAAACTTAACAGATCACAACAATGAGGTCAGCTATAAGTTAGCATGTGTAAGCTCATCAGCTGAATGCTAAACCCATGACATTGTTCAATATGTGATACAGATAGCAATTACTATACAGCTTAGGAGCAACATGTATAAAAAAATCTGTCACAAGATGCTCATCACCATCAATGAATCCATTATCCTGGAAGAGAAATGTTGAAAACTGGAGAACAAATGAGATCTCTAGTTAGCAAGCTTTTTGCACATGATTTGTGAAACAAAGATGCATTGCACTTTCACTTCTATGTGATGCTACATCTTAACCTACATCTGTACAGAACGAGTATGCTGAAAGCTCATTAACTACTTGGTTATTGACAACGGAACTTGAAAGTACATGAAAAATAACAATAGTGGAAATGTCTAGATCCCAAAACAGATGTTATGGAGATAGGCAGTATACCTCACATTTTTCAGTTAATTCAACAATTTAATTTTACAAAAATATATATCCCCCCCTACAGATAAGCAAGAACTACAGAGTTTTTCCATATATTAACAGTTAAATGACTTCTTAAATGCATCAGCAAATACATCTTGAGGAAAACATGGTAAACTTCAAGTTCAAGAATGCTATGGCAGCAGGGTACCTCTGACATGGAAATGCTTTGACCACTAATAGAAGTAGCTGCATTGCTGTATTTTGTGGGCATTGATTGCGCCACAGGGAAGGGTGAGTATGGAAGATCAGTCTCCCTCCCAGCCTGAACAGTTGAGGCCAACAAAGCGCTTGGCATAGAATTTGTATATGCCTGCTGTAAACAAAAAAGTAAAAAGAAAAAAAAGAATAACAGATCAATAATGTGGTACTCTCTCCTAAGTTTAGTTCTAGTAAGTTGGTAACACAAACTAATTGAGTAGATAGACATACATACATATGTACACAGAAACAGTATATATCCATTATTCCACACTTAACCTCAGCTACACAAATGATAAGATAATAATAAAAAGAAAGATGAAGCAATGGGTACTTCACAGTATTATCTTCACTCTATGCTTCCATTTATCTAGCATGGCTGTCACATGAATAATTTAAACTCTCTCTCTCTCTTCAGCACACCAATCTCTCATGCATAAAATGAATAGAAAAGTAAAAAAATTCATAGTTAGAGCTTTGAACAGCAAGTCATTGATAAAATCCTTATCTTTGATATAAAACCGAATCTTTCTCTTTTAAAAAATAAAAACTTCCAGACAAACCACCCTTAACCACAATAAATTCAATATATCATGCAAAAATAGTGTACATCAAAGAGAAAAGCTCAGTTTATTGTAATGCATTACCATTACACTCGAGAAAGGAGCAATATTCTGCATCTGATTGCTTGTCTGTGGGTTATTAAATGCAACATTCAACTGTTGAGTGTTTTCATAACTATAACCAGGTGTAGATGAAGGAAATGCATATTGATTTCCTTGAGTTGCTTCAGATGTCTCCTCCTTCAAAGTTTCTGACTGTGGAACTGAAGAAGAATCGTAATTTGTAGCACTCACACCAGCTCTATGTACCAAACTTTCATCTACTGCATTTCTGAGATGCTCATCCCCATAATATTCAGGATTTCTACAAGAAACGTTCTTTCCACTTAATATTCAAAAATGAAAAACGCACATAAGGATATAAAATAATGACCTTAAAATGGCATACCTAGCTTCTGAATGTCCAGTTGATAAAGCATCTACCACTTCAGATGTCTCCTCTAAGCTTTTATTTATGGGCATTGATGCAAATTGCCCAGAAAAAGCAGAATTCACGCCAGATCCAAAACTCCCAAAGCTTAGGTGTGAGCATTCTTGAGCATGAACTTGCAGGTGATTTGGAATTATTACAGAAGGATTATTCTCTTCAGGCTGCACACCCTGATCATCATTCTGCAAACTTAGGTGCTGTAAGTTAGCTGCTACCGATGAAGTACCATCTTCAGCTGAAATCACATGAGATACAATCAATTCTGACAAATTGTCGATGGCTCCTTAAAGAAGGTAAAGGAGCCAAGTTTAGAAGAGCATTGCTGTGTGTAATATAAGGAAAAATCAAAAATAATAAATTCCCCAGTGGATCATTACACTGTAGGAATGATGTTGACAGTCCCCACTGAGAAGAAGCTGATAAGAAAATCTAGAAACAGTGGAGGTGAAAAAAACCAGCATTTTCTGTTATGATACCACATGTTTTATGCAAAATTGTTGTCTTTTGTATTTCTTTTTTGGGTGCATATATGCTGGGGTGGGACTGTTACATTCAAGCACTTGAAAAGCATCGGCCAACTACACATATTATAATAGAAACACAAAGCTCAATACTCTCTGGACAAATGTTACTGAATTTACTTAATTTGCATACAAAGGTGATCAGTTCAAGGCTGAAAGAATCTAAATAGGAAGGACAAAATCATCACAAGAAATCGAACTTATCCTACAATGCCTCAAGTCAATGTTGAACATATAATTCATCAAAATACCATACAAGGAAAAGTTAAAATTTTGAAAGAAATAGTTGGAAGCAATTGGGAAGTGATAGATGAATCTAGAAAATTAAACTCACCTTCATTGTTCTCAAAAGCAAGACTGTCAGACTGGTAGGAATTAATGTTTTCATACACGTCATTATCAAAAAGAGATGAACCTCCAGAACCATCCTCCTGTGTATTTCTAGTAGATACAGAAGCAGGTCCAACATGGTTTCCATCGAAAGATTCAACATGAGCATCTTCTGCAGTTTGATCATCTAACTGGGACTTGACATGCTGACTACCTCTATCCAGAGGCAAGTTGGATAGATCTCCATACAACTCAGAATTTGCAGGAACGTCCCGAACAGAGGATGTAATAGCAACTGTTGGCTGCTCAATCGATGGCCATTCATCGTTAGAATGGTTATGCTGGCTTGTAGCCATTTCTGGTTCTGCAGTTATTTCCACCACCTTGGAAGCATAATTTTCTGATGAATGAAAATCATTGTGTGATGCTGCCAAAGGAGGAGCTGCAGCATGGTGATGATTAACACTTTGGTGAGGCAGTATGACTGATGCCTTATTTTGTGGCCTACCCATTTTCACAATGTCAGCCATTGATACCTGACCTGGGACCCCCATCCAGGCAGATTGATATACAGGAGAAGGCTGCGGTGATGAAGAAACTCCATCACCTGCACCTATGGTGGACATTTTATTTTCTGCAGCCACAGAATCACTGCACGAAATATAAATCAAACATGATAAACAATAAACTCCACGCTGCATACACATTGACACTGGTAATCATATTGCCCCAACAAGAAATGAAGCATCCCAAAATAGATGAGAACAAAATAACACAGTCCCAACATAAGAATTTCATGATTTTTTCACATATTAATACATATAAATGAATAAAGATGAGCACATAACAAATCTTTTCTTTTGCAGAATTAACTAACATTAGCAATGTAGTTTGGATCCACTGAGATGAAAGTTATATGTAAAACAAACACCACTATAATTCATAATGCAGTCATAATGTGCCCCAAGTAGGTAATTTAACCCAGATTTGTTTCAATCTACGAAAATCATGCAATTGGAAAACTATCCAATTATTTATCCCAGGCCAGTAAATCCATGATGGCCCTTTTATTCAGGAAAACTATCCAATTCTTAGAGCACTGAGCTATGGAAATCTTGTTTTACAATACTAGATATGAAGTAAAAGACATCAGCACATGCATGAAAAAGGAAATATAGCAGAGAAGTTATCACAAACATAATAGTTTTATCATACCATTCCCCAAAAACATGAATAAATATAGACATATAGTATAGAGAATTCTCAGCCAAAAAAATTCCACAACTAAGGTTTAAACAGGAAAATTACCTGTGCAATGGAGGTTGCCAATTAATATCATTTCCTGCAATACCAGATGCAGAAGGAAAAGGATCAACATAAGCATTTGTTCCATTTTCCTTCTTGTATGCAGGTTTGCTGTGGAAAGTGCTGGATTCTGGAGAAAAGTTGTTTGTTATGGTCCACATCAATTGCACACTAAACAAATGATTAGCTGTAGTAAATTGAATTGCAACATTCTCATACCATTAGAGTTGAAATACGCAGACCTCCCAGGGCCACCACGCCCATAACGGTCTGCACCGCCTCTACCACCACGATTCGAAATGTTACTAGCACCACGAGACCTGGAATCAGATGAATCCTTATTCTGGATCAACAACAGAAAGAGAAGTGAGGACAGATTGCAGGAAACAAAAAAAGATAGCTACAGATGGGCCACTGAAATGAAATACTAGGAATTTTCCAACAAGATGCTTCCCTTAAATTAAGAGTTTTAAGGCAAAACAAAATAGTTTGCTTCAATAGCCTTTCAAAGAAACAGATAATAAGCAAAGGGATTTATTTTTTTTTGGTTGACACTAAATCCAACAATCAGAAAAATCAAGGAGATAAGTATCTACAATCTACATTGTATACCTCTTTTTTCTTTTCTCGCTTGCTCTTCACCTCATGGAAAGGATCTGCACAATGAACAAATTTCAAGTCAAATTCATATGCATGCAAAACTCAATAGAAGACTTGAGACCTCTCAATATTCCAATTGCATAAAAGACAAAAAAAAAAAGCATTAGGTATCAAAACTTTAAAGCAATACATTAATATGAGCGATAATGTAAAGTAATGACAAGAACCGAAACATTAAGATTAATATAACTAAACTCCCATACACAAACAGCTCGAACAAATCAGAAACATGAAGCCATAAAAAACAGCTAATGAGACAGCACAACCATCAGTTAAATCAGGGATTTGACATGGACAACAATGGCTGAGCAGCAGCAGTGGCCTAATTAGCTGTTAATCAATGTTACTTTGATTTTCTGATAAAAAAAGGGGGACTTGTATAAACACACCAAAAATAAAATTACGCAGGCACTTTTTTGCAAGCGCAAGCAATTTAGAATGTTCGTGATGTTCACTAAATGTCTAACAATCAACATATCCAAATCCACAACCTAAAATCTTCAATGAATACAGAGAGAAAGATAGCTCCATTGTCATGTTTTGTCAAAAAGGTAGGAACTTTAATTATATTTCTCCAGAACTTCCACTGTATAGCTTCTATTGCTCATATCTATGAACCAGAATCAAGCAATTCCATCAAAACTGCAAGACCACAAAACACACTACAAACTGCAGTAGAGAAATACTTCAACAAGATGAAACTCAAATCTTACCACGCACCGGAAAGTTAAAAAAAAAAATTGAACTTTTCAGGTTAATAACTTCAAATTATCACGTCCAAGGAACATGATCAAACAATTTCATTGAAACTATAGGACTAACACAAAATCCTCAGTTCAATTACCCAAAAAAAAAGGAAATATTCTCGGCCCATGATAAAAACCCTAACCTGGAAAGGTTAGAACGCTTGAAACAGAAAGAAAAGTAAACAACTTGTAATCGAAAACTTAAATTGGTCACAATCAAATTCAAGAGCCCAAGCAATAAAATATCTGTCAGTCCAATAATAAAAATCTAATCACCAAACTCCACTGAGACCCAAAAAAACAAAAGAAAAGACCTTGAGAGAGGAGGCGATTAACAGCCTCATTAGGGTCCATGTTACACTCTTTAAGCATAGCGTAGATCTCAGGTTCAGGACAGTTAACAATCTCCTTCAAGCTTTGTACCATCTTCCTTGACGCTGCTGGTATCCCTGATATTCCAGTGTTACCCTTTCCATTATTGTTATTTACTCCTCCTCCTCCTCCTCCTCCTCCTCCTCCTCCTCTACCACTCATCCTCTCTCTCACACACAACACGCACGCACGGAGACAGTATCTGCTTCTCTCTTTCTCTCTCTCAGATCTGAGAAGGGAAGACAGCGTTGTTTGCTTTGCTCGTCTGAGTTCTCTTCGTTTTTTATACGCGGCGACAGAGGGTTTAAAGGACCGAGTGGAGGAGGAAAACACGCTCAGGCTATTGCTTTTAAGCACTCAAAACCCTCTCTCTCTCTCTCTCTCTCTCTCTCTCTCTCTCTCTCTCTCTCGTGTGTGTGATTTTTTTTTCATTTAAATATTTCCTGTTTTGTTTTTCAGAAGACTAAATATTTATTGAGTGGGGCAATGGGGGAGTATGTTATCATTTTCCTTTTTTCTCTAATCATCGCATGATTGAGAAACTAAAGCCATAAATTATGGAATTTCGAAAATAAAGATATATTGTAGATTATAGTTTGTAACCGCACCTGAATCTAAAATATTAGCCATTGTGTTTTTTAAAAAAAAAATAAATTTTTAAAATAATATTTTTTAATATATTTTAATCATTTTAATGGGTTAATATAAAAAATATAAAAATATATTATTTTTTTAGAATAATAATACTACTGCTACTATTATTATAATAATAATAATTATTTAATAGGTGGTTTAGTGATAAGAATTTGAGATCAAGAAATTTATTTTTCTTGTGGTCTCAGGTTGAAGTCTTATAGTTGCTAATATGATAACCACTGGAGGTTTATATAGTCGTTAACTTTAAAGCTCGTAGAATTAGTTGAGACATGCACAAACAGACCTGAACATTTATATTAATAAAAATAATAATAATAATAATATGTTTTTTTTAAAAAAAATATCATTCAATAAATATCTTAATGCTATATAAACTCGGGTTATAAATGAAAGATTTATAATTAATGCAAGTGAAGATGTGATCTACCATTTATTAAACACAGAAGATACTCACATAATGTAAGAAAACCAACATATATATATATATATATATATATGGGAAGGTTGCTATCATTCTACAATGAAGGATAAAAAATGATCTGTGCTTATCATAAAGTAGGAGATTGGCATATAAAATAAAATAATGGCGTGTCCAAATATAAGGATATCCACGCACTCCCTACTACTGGAAGATGACCTACCTGACACTCCCTGCGTTTTTGCATTTATTATTTCAACAATTCTTGACGGGCTGTTAAACCAATTATTGGGCTTGAAACCCTATTGAGGTTATTTGAGATAGTGGTGTGGTTATTGAAATTCCTTGAGTAGGGTTAAATTTTTTTAATATAAAAATAATTATATTTTTAAAAAAGTAAAATAAATTTAATATTCAAGTTAAATCTTGATTAATTTATAATAAAATAAAAAAATAAAATTGCAACAATAACAATACATTTTTAAAAAATAATTCCCTAGATAAAGTTAGGTTAAAATGCGAGACCTGAAACTTAATATGTGAGATTCGATAAAAATGATTCAATCTTTCAAACCTATGATCCAAAAATTTAACAAAATTTCTATTAATAAAATGCTAAAGGATGAAATCGAATAAAAAAGGATTAAAAACAAAACAAATAATAATCAAAAAATAAAGATAAAATCTGACATAAAATAAAATTAACTAAACTATTTAATGATAAAATTAAAAAAATTATTCAATTAAAAATATAATATAAAATATTGAGCGATGCAATTGAAAAGATAACTCGATTAAGATAATAATTAAAAAAAAACAGAAATCAAAATAATAGGAACCAAATCTAAAAGTTGAAAAAAAAAGGGTTAAATTAAAAGAAAATCTCAATTGTATGGATAATCTAAAATAAAATAAATAGCAATATTAAAAAAATTAAATCCAACTGAAAAATAAATCGAAATATTGCTTTGATAATGTGTACGTTGGCTTTAAAACCGAGGAACAGAAACGAAAGAATGAAGAATAAAAATGTCACCAGCACAAAACCCGACATATTTTTGCATACCCATTATATAAGAATAGAGGCAATGTTGTGGTGATTAAAGCATATTTGTGGAGATCAAAGTTTGGTTGCTTAACAATGTCGTACATGTTGTTTAAAAATCATAGAAGAACTCATATGTGCAACTATATTTTTTAGATTAAACAATATTTTATTTATGAAAAATACTAAACTACCCCTGACCATATTCGATAACTATATATAAAAAAACAAAATGAAAAGATAAAAACACCTCTTGACCTAAAGCAAAGACAAATCTCATCCAAGAGCTTTGTGGTAATTTTACTATGCAAATAAAATAAAAAACTCACAACTAAACTTGCCCACTAGGACATATTCTTTTTCCTCCAAGGGTATATTGTCATTTGACTACTCAATAAATAATAAAAATACTATTATACCCCTGCTTCAAAGGTCATTTATGTTGTGTTAACATGGGCAAAATCATCATTTTATTGTTCCAATCCACAATGTCAGTGAATCTATAGTTATAGGAAAACAATTACCCTTTTTAGTTTATTTTAATTTGAATTTTAAATGGAATTTAATTTATAAGAAATATAAAGAAAAAAAATAAATTATATAAGAGATTCTCTAATTTGTTAATGTAGTTTCTTTTAGAATTAATAATATTTCAAAATACTCACATGTTTCTTTCCTTTTAAAAATCCCATGTAAGGAGAATGATAACATTTGCTTTTGCTTTTGATAATGATGATGATGGAGAAGTTTATTGTTGTTGTAATTCTTCAAGTATTTTTCAAGTAATGTATTTTAAATTATCCTATTTAATTTTCAATTAGTTTTAAACTTAGTCTAGAAAATTATCTTTTCAACACTATGAGTTGTCTATTAACTTGTTTAGTTGTGGCAAAGGTACCTAGATTATGTGAATTGATGAGTCAATAATTTTTGTTGTAGATTTTTATAAATATAAAAAAAATTTAAAAATAAAATGGGTTTGATAAAAATATGAGACCCAAAAGACTTGGAATTGACAGTTAGCTAAATCTAAGGTAACGTGAGTCTGATAATAATGATAATGAAGAAGCTTGTTGCTGTTGAAATTCTTCAAGTATTTTTCAAGTATTGTATTCTAAATTATCCTATTTAATTTTCAATTAGTTTTAAACTCAGTCTAAAAAATTGTCTTTTCAGCACTATGAGTTGTCTATTAACTTGTTTAGTTGTGGCCAAGGTACCTAAATTATGTGAATTGATGAGTCAATATTTTTTGTTGTAGATTTTTATGAATATAAAAAAATCTTAAAAACAAAATGGGTTTGATAAAAATATAAGACCCAAAAGACTTGGAACTGCCAGTCAGCTAAATCTAAGGTATCTTGAGTCTGATAAACATATTAGACTTAAAAAACTTGGGCTCAACAGTCGACCAAGCTCAAAGTAGCATGGGCCTACAAAATATATCAAGTTCTAAGGCTACATGTTTGATCTTAGACAATCTTCTAAATTAAAAGTATTGAAGGCATGATAAATTATCATGCTTGTCCATCTAGAATAATTATGTGAGTTATTCATATCTGATGTAATGTTTTCCCTATACTCACAAGTGTACACAATATCTCTTAGGGGACCTATCATTCTTATTATCTTATTAATGATATTTAAAGGATATTTGTCCCCCGTTAATGTCATCAAAAGCATAGGACTTTTTAATCCTCCATTTCTCTAAAGACAACAAGATTCAGGGGATATAAATATCTCCTAAACCAACTAAGTAAGGGTTAAGAACTTTTTACATATTAAGATAAACTTATATAGATTTTAGATTATTAACCATCTTAAAACTTAAGAACAAACATCTTTGTTCCTTGAATTTAAAACTCTTTTTAGCCATTTATTGCATTTCCCATAAATAAACTGACTTTATAATCAAAGGGTCTTTAAGTCTCCCTAATTAGGATTGTTTTTGTAGGTACTAAAGTTTTTACCATAAGCCTTGAATTCCTTGATCTAAAGAGAAGAAATCCAAGTATCTGAACATATTGATTAACCACTACCTCAAATTCTAAATAGTCTATTATTTATATACCTTGGATTTTAGAACATCATCAATGACACTATCTATGAGGAAACTTATAGAAAGTCATAAATAACTATATTGTTTTACTATTTTCTATAATTAACATCATTAATGGTAGACAATCAAGATACTCCTAGAATAAAATGAGTTACTAATTTGCTTGTCATAACAAATACTACAGCCCTCACACAACCAATCCTTCAACAACTTATGGAACAAATACAGCTCCTCATCCAGGCAGTACTAGGAAATCAACAAACGAGATAAAATCCCTCTTAACAAATCTCGGTCCCTCCTCGGTAAGCTGCTGCATCTCTCCACCCACCTCCATGGCAGCAAGCCTCACCTAGTATTCATAAATGGTTATATTATCCATAAAATGTTAACAAAATAATCCAATAAAGGGTCTTCAGCCTCAGGAGTCATTCCAAGAAGCATACGCACCTCTATGACGCTTTGGCGTAAATAGGTTTTTCTAGGCTTCTATCTTGGCAACATAAAAAAGAGATTGTCTGTGTATTACATCATCCTACACTAGAGACTTCAAGTTTCCTTTAATCCAATAAGCATAGGATTGAAAAATAGTTAAAATAAGGATTCATCCATAAAAATGTTTATACTCCTCATTAGATTAAAGATTCTTCTTTATCCAAACATGTGTTAAAAACCTGCATACCCAAAGACCATATTTCCACTAAAACAACCCTAAATAACTATGATGAGCTCACAAATACTAGGAAACATGTACAAATATGCATAATAGCTTGTAGTTAGTTATTCAAGACAATCATGTCATGTGCAAGATCCTTCATTAACCTTTAGAGATCTAGTAACAGCATGATGCAACAATAGAAGGCAGATGAATGAGATAAAGTGTTTTTGTGTTTCTTTTTTATTCTAAAAAATAATTGAATAACTAGTTTTAAGAACGAAACATGTGCAGGTTCTACTACTCGGTGTCAACAACCATGCTAAAACACAAACTTGTGTAAGAAAATAATTTAAGTAAAAACTTTTAATTTTTTAATTTAAAATCATTATTTTAATATTTTTAGAACGTTTTTTAATGTAATGTAAAAAATATATATATATTTTTTTTAAAATATATATATATATAGATCTCATCAACCTCCAAAACATCCAAAGCCAAGAACATAAGCAGGCAAAAGATGAGTGTCTGTCTCTTCAATTCCCCGCCTACACTTTCTTTACCAACGCCAGCAAAGAGAACCCTAACTAGTATCCTCGACACCAGCAACAATTGGACCAGGAAAACCTTACTAGGTGGTGCCATAACTGGAGTACTCTCAATCAATTTATTACTTTCCTCTCCATCTTTACTTGCTTTAGAATCTCCATCGCCATCACTCCTACAATCACAATCAACAGAATATCTTTGCCGTGAAGAAGAAACCCAACAAGACTTTAAAGTAGAGAGCGAAGCTCCTCAAGTGGTGACTAATGAAGGAATTGTGGAAGAAGCTTGGGAGATTGTCAATGATAGCTTTCTTGATAGTGGGGGACGTCGATGGAATCCTCAATCTTGGCAGGTATACGTACATACATGGCATACAAAAGCTGCCTTCTTTTTAACTTAATCCTCTTTTATGTTGATTGATATTGTAGCAAAAGAGGGAAGATATTTTAAGTGGATCGATTCAATCGAGAGCAAAAGCCCATGATATAATTAGAAGGATGTTGGCTAGTTTAGGTGATCCTTACACGCGGTTTCTTTCACCTGCTGAGGTACTGAATTTTGCTGCTGCTGCTTTTTTTTTTTTTTTAAATAGTTTTGCTGTATCTTATGATTAGAAATGTTTTTTTTTTTTTGTCTCTCTACCCATGCAATATTCAGTTTTCGAAGATGGGGAGGTATGACATCTCTGGTATTGGAATAAACCTTAGGGAAATTCCTGATGAAAATGGAGAGGTCAAATTGAAAGTTCTTGGATTATTGCTTGATGGGCCTGCGTATTCTGCTGGTGTAAGACAGGTAGTTATGAGTTTAAAACTGTTCACCCAACGTGTCAATACCTTTCTTGTTTGGTAGCTTTGTCTTCCAAGTGATTATTGGTTCTTCTTGTTTATATTGCTATATTTATATTTGATGTAATTCTCTATGTTGATTAGTTATGAGAATTCGCTTCCTTTCATAGCACATTATTTATGTAGGAGTTTCTTATCGAGATTTGAATATATTTGGTTCATATTATTTGTCTAGTAGTGCATAATTACTAGATATCATTAGTGCGAAATGGTTTTTAATTGTAGTGTAGAATGAGCTTTACTATCTTTTTCGAAATAGGAAATGCTGTTTCAAGCTGCATATATGTATGGATAACAAAGAAGTGATCTCACTAACTCTTCCTTTGGAGAGAAGACTATTCTTCCCCCTCTCATTCTGTCTTTTTAACTAGTGTATGGGGTGAGTTTCCTTATGTTCTATCTTCTTTTGGCAGGGTGATGAATTATTATCTGTTAATGGAGAGGATGTCAAAGGGAAATCAGCATTTGAAGTATCATCTTTGTTACAGGGCCCAAATGAAACATTTGTGACAATCAAGGTTCATAAAATTGGTTTCAGATGTACAGTATTGCTGTATTAGCTTTTGGGTTCTTATCTTCAATTGATTGTTCTAATACATACTGTTGTATTATAGGTGAAGAAAGGAAATTGTGGACCTGTTCACTCTATAGAGGTTCAGAGACAACTTGTTGCTCGAACTCCAGTCTTTTATCGTCTGGAACAAATTGACAACAGCACTGCTTCTGTTGGGTACATTCGCTTGAGAGAATTCAATGCATTGGCTAGAAAAGATTTGGTAATTGGTAAATGTTTGTCTAGTTTAACTTATTCATTGCAATTTTATTGTAGCAACCAAAACATACTTTTATGACATACCTTTAACACTTGCAACGTTATATTATCTGCTTCAGGTTTATTCTACTCCCTAAAAATTGGCGTCAAATTAATTCATTTTTTGTGTTTTTCCTTATTTCTCATGCTGCCTTTTTCATATATATATATTTTTTTAAATAGAAGAACAAAATGATTGAAAGAAGCTACATGCAAACTCAAACCAGAACCAGTGATGCTATGGAAGCTCAATTAGATTACCATAACGCCCTGCCCCCAAATCTGATATTCAACTATGCTTTTGCAAAGCTCACAAATGTTATTTAAATTCTTAGTAGGGTTCATCTCTCTAGGCTCATGTTATGTAGTTTTAGTTGGCCTGATGGTTAATGATGATTGTGCAGCAATGACGCGACTTCAAGACAGGGGTGCCTCATATTTCATTCTGGATCTGAGAGATAATCTTGGTGGATTAGTACAGGTTCTTATCCATTTTCCTCCATTGTTAAAATCCAGTCCCATATTTAGCTCGGATGATCTACTTATTCCCACTATTCGTATATGCAAGTGTTGATTTATTTTACTTTACCAAGTGAAAGAGCTTAAGCATATGTTGAAAGAAGATTTGGAAATGGAAATAAAGTGAATAAACCATTCTCACACATGTGGACATCTTTTTGTTGGTGATAGTTATAATGCCTTTCTGAAGAAACTTAAAATGAGAAGGAAATTTTTTGAAATAGCAGCTAAATGCCTCACAAATGTTTTTGATGAACTAGAAGTTGCTTGGAGACAAGACTGAGAGAACATGGATATCGGTGGTCTTCTTGTGGGCATGAATGTGTGTAGGATAAATCTGGAGAATTTATAAGAGTGGAATGAATGAATGTTCCTCAAAGGAAAAGATTAAAATAGAGGGCCTACCCTTTCCATCCTCTCTTGACAATCAAGCGCAAGACATTGCTAGGATTGAAAATTCAACTATGGTGACGAGGAAAGAATCAGCATTTTCTCTGATTATACTAATCCCTCATCTAGTAAGACTGATGGGAACTGACCTGATTCATCCTGGCTTGCTTGGGTGATTGTTTTCTAGTTACAAACTTCCTCCCAACACTATTGGCCACTAACCTGCAAATAAATTGCAGGCTGCTGATTTTACCTTTTTCACCTCTTTGCTTTCTCCGTCTCTCTCCCACTCTTGGGTGCCTGAAGGTTCATCTGAGATAAAAAAATTAAAAATTAACATCTGGAATGAGATTCGTCTATAACAATGATGAATACTTGGCCATCATTTTGTCCCACTTTCAGGAAACCTTGCCATATTGTGTTCATCTGATCTTTAGACATCATACTGTAATGCTCTTCTGCAGACTCTGACATTAGTAAGGATCTTGTTGAGAAATAAAACTGAGGAATTATCATTCCTCATTGCATTAATGATCCTCCAAAAATTTAAGCTGTTGTGAAACTAATCAAGAATCAATTTGTCTTTGACATAGTCCCCTGTCTGCTTGTTTTGATTTCTTACTCAAACAATTACATTCCTAGCACCCACCTAGTAAATATTTGATCCTTTACTTTTGCCTTCTTTTTCCAACATAAAAGAAGCCTCAGATCTGTTCATGATGTGCATCAAAATGTGTCAAAAGGTGTTTTCAATAACTTAAAATAAAGAATGTTCGTCCAATTTTACAGCTTTTCATTGCAATATTCATGCATTCATATCACCAACTTCACTGGCTATGGTTCCCAAGAGAATGGTCAGCAATAAGGGAAAGAAATTGTTCTCTGTCACTTCTGCAAGTTCATTGGAGGGATTAATACGAATAAGTTCTTGAATTTGAATTTGTGCTTATATGCAGACAAGTAATATGCAAATGAATATCTTTTTTTTTTGTCTTATGAAAAAAAACCTCAGTTACATATGTTTATCAGAATAAAATAGCATGGATCGACTTCAGTGAGATGATTTTGTTTTTTTTTAAACTTATTTCAGGCTGGAATTGAAATTGCAAAGCTCTTTCTGAATGAAGGGGAGAAGGTACATGTTGAAGATTTGAACTTCAAAGAACCTTTTCCTGTTTGTTTTTGTTTTATGCAGTTGATATCTGAAAAATTTTATGCATGACTTTCATTTCTCATCAACTTCAAAAAAGTTAGCAATCTCTCATTAGGTTATGAGGCTAATGGGATTGGGAACAGTATGGCGTGGATACTACAAGGGCAAAATGCACCTTTGCCTATAAAATGTTGAAAACTGTACTGAACATTGAAAGGTAGCTATTGGACATGGTATGTACCATTAAATCTGAAGTTTGAAGCTTCATGATTGAGATAAAATGTAATGAGGTCTGCAGTGTCAATTTATTTTGACTGATTTTGACATTTGTCATGGATAGTGAAAAAGAGGAAAGTGGAGGAGGGTGTTAGGACTTAGAGCTGTTGATAGGTGACGAGGCAGTATTTACATGGAGCTCTCTTTTTAACAGCTTCTGTATGTGAATTTGCAACTTGTTAGATTCAAGTATTTTCTGTTTGACTGTTATTATGATCATCCTTGTGATGTTTGATTATTTGGAAGTCCCATCTGAAAGGAAAGGGTATCGGTGCATAACATTTTTGAAGTTGACAATTACAGTTAATACTTATTGAGGATGAAATTTGAGGATTGATCAACAACTGATTGTGGGACATCCCTAAATATTTGGATAGTGAAATGTTTGATTAGGAATAAATGTTGGGATGAGGATATAAGATTTCCTGATAAGGATTATGAAGGCATTTGGGTTTCGGGAATAAAAGTTTAGGTTAAACTATCAAGTACAGGGGCTATCTTGTGATCTGGTTTTGGAGCTGGAACATGCATGTGTTATTATCAACAAGAAGAAGAAAGAAAAATAGAATTAGAGGAGAGTAAAGGAATCTGTGACTATATAAGAAGAAAGAAACTAGGGTTGGATGGATCAAAATATGCTCTCATTCTAGAAATTCTCAATATGCTTATATAACGATTTCTTCATAAGAAATATTATATTCTTATAAAACTCCAAAATTCTAAAACATTGAAGGCTGGCCTAGTAATATAACTACTCATAGCCATTGATTAAAATCTGATTGAAGAAGCCAAAGAGACTAAACTACCAAACTTGTTCACTGCAAACAGTATAGTTCTGAAAAATAAAACCTATATATATATATATATATATTAAGTAGGGAAATTGGGTAATGGATGGAATTGAACTTTGAATTTTGATCTAAAGTCCTGAAAGCAAGAATTAATGTGGTGTTTTATCTTGATGTATTATCAGGTGATTTATACTGTCGGAAGGGATCCACAATACCAAAACACTATTGCAGCAGACAGCGCACCATTGGTCAAAGCTCCTGTTATTGTATGCTTCTTTTCTGATATATTATTAGCACTATGGTGAATGTGTAGGCTTTTGTTAATATCCAAGTCTCAGTCTTTTCACTATCAAAGTTGATGGCTCTGAACATGCAACATGGGGCATTTATTATTTGGGTGATTTTGTTGCCTATGCAACATGGGCATGGACAATGGTGATACTTTTAAGCATTAATAGCAGCTACCAGGACCAAATACTTGAGGCTTGAGCTTCTCAAATTCTGTTAGATTTGATTGCCCTTCCAAATATATTCTAGTCACACACCTTTTTTTCTTCCAGACAGATTCTGTCATCCACTGCTCAGAGCATTGTTTCCTTAGGATCTTATATGCATTTTTTTCCTCTAAAAAGCTTGACACATTTCCATGCAGGTTTTGGTGAACAACAAAACTGCTAGTGCGAGTGAAATTGTGAGTTCCTTGTTTCACCAAATATGTTTGTTTATTTGGCTTTTAGCTTGGGGGTGCTAATCAAGCTTCATGTTTCAGGTTGCCTCTGCACTTCATGATAACTGTAGAGCTGTGCTTGTGGGAGATAGGACTTTTGGCAAGGTTAGCTAGCTTATTGTGTGTATTTTGTTCATGTTGTTTCCATGTTTATTTCAACCAGGCTATGTGTGTATTGTTATCTTGTAGATGAAGACCCCTCTAGAACCCCTTTTTAGTCGACTTTACTTGCATTTGGTGTCCATATAGGGGGAAATCACAAAAGACGGCTCAATGTCAGGCATAGGAAGTTGATTTCTTTTTTTGGTCCTGCTTGAGTTAATCGAACATCCAATCATTTCTGCATCAATAAGAATAGCTGATTTTGATTGTTTAGTGATCCAATTTGTTGAGTTTGATACTTGCGGGTTCCAACAATTCAAGTAAGAATAGGGCGATTAGTGCCGGAACCTGTTAATATTCTGTTGCTATGGCAAATATATTTTCAGGGTTTGATTCAATCAGTTTTTGAACTTCATGATGGGTCCGGAGTGGTTGTCACTGTTGGGAAGTATGTCACACCAAATCACATGGACATAAATGGTAATGGAATAG
This sequence comes from Populus tomentosa, assembly GCA_018804465.1. Lineage (NCBI taxonomy): Eukaryota > Viridiplantae > Streptophyta > Magnoliopsida > Malpighiales > Salicaceae > Populus > Populus tomentosa. Next base: position 6,894,258 of record CM031989.1, on the reverse strand, counting down.
AGCCAGACTATCAAAAACTTCCAGGTACAGGTCATCATTGTTTCATTCCCTTTTTTCTGCTTTTTTTTTTTTGGGTAGTAAAATGGTGATTTCTCTCAATAATCTGAACAAAACTCCATGTGCAGGTTGGAGTGATGTTAAAAAACACCTGTCAGAATGCAACATCAATCGGCAAGGGTAAAATTGAGGTCCACATCAATGTTCTTTCCAGAAAATTGTGCAAATTGATTCCATAATCAGCTGTCCAATGATTCTTGTGCTTTGCTAGCTGACTGCACCTACCTTCGTGAGTCAAAAAACGTAAAAGGCATTGCTTCTTCTGCATTCTTCCCTTGCAACATACAGAGGGATTTTTATTAAGAGCTACATTAGTGCTGTCTTTCGAAATGACAGGAACTACCACCATGAAGCGATTTTTTTTTTTTTTTAAAAAAAAAACCTGGGATTGGGTAGGCAGGAGTTTGGTTGTAGCCTGAGTTTTTCCTTCTAAGATGTATAGAGAATTTGTCGCAACCCCCGTGGAACCAACCAAGGATGTATCTTCGTTCTCTTATAGTACTGTGATGCGACATTGTTCTCCTTTTATCTTATAACAGGGAAGAATTCCAAATTCCTCTATTGGGATCATGTAATTCGCAGTTTATTTCATCAGGAAAAAAATTTGTTCAACTTTCAAGTAATCATTCAAATTGGCGATAATGTCGTGGTGATTTGTAAAGAAAAAAGGATGTTGTAGCAAGGGGGGAGGATATTAGAGTTATCTATATATATATAAAGGGATTAGTAGCTTATAATCATAATTTCTATTTCAGAAAGAAATATATCAAAAAACTTACATCCAAATGCATGCAGCAGAAATGATAATTTTGATCATCAATGAAGGCGCTGAGCTTCATTGTGAAAGGATGGTTCCAGATCAATGCCAAACAAAAGCAGATTTTTCGTTTTAGACTCACAGAGGAAGGGAATGAGGCTCAAAAGTACTCCCCTTGAGGTGATGCAGCATCGTCAAATCACAATCTCAAGCGTCAGCCTGCTAGCTAATATAATAATAGGAAGATCCCATGAGCAATCTCTTGGAGTAGTGTAAAGTATGCCAAAAATAGACGGTATCCTTAACTTTGCACTGTTCTTATTCGAGGTAATATGCGGCCGGGAGAACTCATTTTTATTTAGGAAGACGGTGAAGCTTATCCCACGTAAAATAAAAAAAAATAAAAATCTCAAGCTGCCTGCCTTTAACTTTTGATCCAGTCCCATGAAACAGTAGAAAGAGGAGCACGAAAGTGAAAAGAAAAATGCCATTAGGTTTGGACATAGATTAGCATCCCAAACAAACATCAGATTTAAATTCCCAACAGATTGCTCTTTTGCCTTTTCCCTCCTCCATACACTTTTTGCAGTATCTTCCTCCTCTTGCTTGCAAAATTTAACTACCCAATGCCTCCTCTCTCAAGTTTTCTGATATTCTTCCGTCTCTCTACGACCCAAGGAAACTTTGATTCTTCAGGTTCTTATTTATATAACTTATGTCAGGATCATATATAAACTCTTCTTTGCCACAACTCCATTGGTCCTCAGGGTGGCTTGTATCTCATTCTTCTTAAAGAAAAGAAAAGAAAATTTCAGAACCACATTATAGCAGCAGCAGCAGCAGCTTGACAATATGGGTTCTGGAGGAGCTCTTCAATATTTCTCAGTCTTCCTCTTGTACCTGTCTCTTCATTCAGGTGACTGGCATTTCCTCTCTTTGGTTTCCAGCATTGCTGACACCAGGAAATCTCGTTTCGGTGGCTCATTTTCTTCATATGAATGTTATGTGCTTTTGTTTATATAATCTAAGCATGTGTGTATATCCCTTAATGTGTGACCAAAGTGGATCCTAGAACAGAATTGTCTGAAAAGACAAAAGAAAAACCATCCTTCTGCCTGGTGGCGAGGCTTCTGGTTAAACAGTCTATATTGAATTTCGTTACTTGTGATCATGCTGTAAACTAAAATCTTAATTCAAGCAGAACCTGGTAGATTTATTCTATTTGTATCTGTAACAAGTAGAAGAAATTGTTATGCATTTCTATGATTGCATGAAACCCAATTCTGAGCAAGAAACACTGCAATCATGCATCATAAACATTTGATTTTGAAATTTACCCCTTCTACATTTTCTCTCGGGAAGAAATATTGCTTTCAGCAAATCAGGGAGTTGTTTGCGAAAATTTATGGGTTCAGTATGCTATCCTGTCACCAATCCACTCTGACAAAGTAGAACTTCAAGTGCATCCATTAACATGAAACATACAAAACTCGACATAAAAGAAAAGAAAGAGATTTGATCCTTCCTTTCGACTTGTTCAGGTCATCCAAGTGTTGCTGGAACGCCTACTTTGGAATCAATCCAGAAACATAAAATCGTAGGCGACCAAGAAAACAGGATGCTCATCTCACACGCAGTGTCCACCACCCAACTAGACACAGTTGCAGGAGGGGTTCCCATTATCAATCCAACAACTCCTGGAACAACTCCTACAGTAAATCCAGTAGACTCTCCTCCGGCACCAATGGGATTCAACCCAATACCTACGACGCCCCCAGCTGGTATAAATCCAGTAGACTCTCCTCCGGCACCAATTGGAATCAGCCCAATACCGACGACTCCCCCAGCTGGTATAATGACCCCAGTCACTCCGAACCCCCCGGCTTCCACAAATCCAACCTCTTCAGGAGGGCAATGGTGCATTGCGAGCACCATTGCTTCACAAACCGCCTTGCAGGTAGCTATTGACTACGCTTGTGGCTTTGGTGGGGCAGACTGTTCTGCAATTCAACCTGGTTCAGGTTGTTATAATCCAAACACCCTCCGCGATCATGCTTCTTATGCCTTCAATAGCTACTACCAGAAGAATCCAGGTGCTACAAGCTGCGTTTTTGGCGGAACAGCACAACTTACCAACTCCGATCCAAGTAAGATATGTGATCTTGACAAAGAACATCATCCTGTGGATTGAGATCCAATACTGTATTTTCGAAACAGGCATACTGCAGAAGTTTTGAAATCTGCTCTGTTTTCAATTATAACATACATTCCATAAACTAAATTCACTGCTTGGCTCTTGAAAATGGTTTTTTTCCCCCTTTTGGGAATCCTTGTTTCCCCTTCAAAAACTCTTTTTCATAGCTATGACTTGTGGCTTAAGCTCTAGGTCATCTTTCAGCCAGGGATCCTCTATTTTTTATATATATATATTTACTAATTTCCTTACTTTTAGTTGATTGGCCACTCAGAATCCTGAAATAATAGGGCTTGAATCTATATAATATGCTTCCTATTAGATTACTAAACTTCTCTATCTGCGCCCATTGCAGGTAATGGAAACTGTCACTATGCATCGTCATCCACGACAACACCAAGGTAAGCTTTCATATCCATTTTAAAGCCATTCCTATCAGCAAAATTAGGGAATAGATACTCATTCATGTTCTTGGAAATACAGCACAAGCTCACCAGTTAACCCGAACCCAACTACGACGACTCCCGCAACAACCAGCTTCCCTGATGGACCACCAGCAGTTTATGGCGTGGCAGAACCAACCGGCGAGCCCAGCTCAGCCACCTCTATTTCATGCAGTCTACTGCTCCTCTATTCCACAACTGGTATTGTGGGGTTTCTTGTTGCTACAAAACTTCTCTGAGCGCATGGAAATTCAGTTTATCACTCCCCTCGATGAGATGACAACTTCCTTGATTGTCATCCAACTTCATGAACACAAGTAGTAAGAATCAACAACCTGGTATTTTCTCGAGGATTTGTCCTCGGCATAAATGTCAATCTATTTGCTCTACTATGCTTTTTAGTAGGTACGAAGCCCAGGAGAAAAGGAAGAAGAAAGTAGAATATCATAGGTTCTTGTACTTGTAGACAAGTTAAGTAGTTACATTCTCTTCAACTTTTAGCATAATAAAGTATTAGACAGGCTTGTATTGCCTTAGGATTGCTTTCACAGCTTGTGTACTCGTCGTCTTCAGGAAGCATACAGTTTAATTTATGAACCAGCAGAGTTGATTTTACTACAACAATATTCATGGTAATTAATAGCAGAATTTATTACATTCTGTAACAGAGGGATTTGTGTTATTCCCTCGAAAAAATCATGAGCTCATACAACATTTTACACCAGTAATAATCTTAGCTCGGGCCGCCAAGCTGGCCTTGAACTTTTTTTTTGTTTTTTTTCCCCTTAAGGGTGAACGACCCTTTTCTTTTAAAAAAATAAAATTAAGCAGACAGATTTTGATCATAGAAGAGGTAACTAAAAAATCATGTTAGGTTTTTTTTTTTTTTTTCCAACATGTGTTTATTTTAAAAAAAAAACATCAGTGAACACTTTTAAAACGTCAATAAAACATTTTATCAATTCAAAATATTTCTAAATCGATTTAAAAACATAAAATTAAAAAAAAATTATCTAAACCCTAATTTATTTCTTTTTAGCAAAACGAAAACTTAAAAACATCTTAGTAGCACTTTTATCGTTAGAAATCATATACTGACATGAAAATTTAGGTTATTTTATTAACAAAATCTTATTAACTAATTATTTTCTCTTTCCTTTATCATTTTCTAGCTACCCCCACTTAAAAATATAAAAAGAATAAAGTTTCGAATTAAAATATAAATTTCTTTCTAAAAAAAAAACAGATTAAAGTAAAAAAATTTCATTGCGCAAGATTTTAAAAAAAATATTAACACTCCATATTATAACAAATTAATAGAGATCATTCTCTCTGTTACACGATATATTTATTATTATTTTTTTTTATATTGAATCTTCATTACTCATCAAACCTTATCATTTCGATTCTATATATATATATTTTTACGGGAGTGTACATAAACAGTATAAAAAATCTTGTATATTTTCCGGTTTGATCCCTATAGTTTCATTTTTTTGCAAGCAATGATGTCGGTGGCTTAGAGGGCCACTGGATTGACTGGTCACTCAAGGTCGGGCTTATAACACTAGCTTCAATATTATTATCTCTTTATTGTTAGATAGTCTTTTTTTTTTCAAAAAAAATTTGGTTGTTAAGGTTTTTCAATTTATAGGTTTTAAGTGTTTTTGTCGATATTACAAATAATAATAATAATAATAATAATAATAATAATAATAAACCCACTTTTATTATGGATTTGTCTTAAAACACGGTGGATAGTACCGTTCATTTTATTGTGCTTTTTTTCAAACCTTAAACTTTATTTCTTTGTAATTTATCCTTGTACTTGATGCTTGCATTTATCTATGTGTTATAATTCACTTTTATTTGCTTTGTGTTGCATATATGAGTTTTTTGGAGTGTTTTTTTTTCTGAATTAAATATCAATTATATGAAAAAAAAATTTAATTTATTGATTGAAAAAAAATTGAAAGAACAAAGATTAAAATTTAAAAAAAAACTAGACATTTTATTTTTTATTACTCAAGATGTGCAAAAAATAACAACTGCAAACCTAAAGTTCAAATTTTTACATTTTCTGTCTTATTGTTTGAGAATTTTATGTTTAGATCTTAAAATTAATTTTATTTGCAATTTAATCCCTATTTGTTGAGGGATGAGAAAAAAAATCATTAAAAAAAAAGTGGAGAGAAAAAAAATTCAGTCACCATATTTCAATAACTAAAATAGTTAATCTTGTGTGAAAGAATATTTTTTAAGTAGTGAAGTTTCTTGGAGATGGTTTGAAATGTTCATTTTACTAGAAAAAAATGAACTCAAGTTCAGAAAGGTTTTCTTGAATCTCTTTTTTTAAACCAATTTATGGTGTTGTAAGGCTAAAAATTATTTTCTTTGATTGCTAGGATTGTTTTAGATGTTTCCAAGTGAAAAAACAAATGAAAAAAGATTTTTTTTTTTTTTTATCTAAAAACTTAAAACTTAACTTTTGGTAGTTGAAATTTAAATTATATGATGACGCGTTATTTATCTAGGTGGATGATATGTCATCATTTTTTATTTAAAAATTATAGCCAAACGGACGAGCCTAACATTATTGGCCTTTTTTATATCTAATTTAATTATAAATTTACATTTTTTTATAATAATATTAACAATTAATTTGTGAAATATTATATATGAATCCAATATGCAAAATTTTAAAAACAAATATACTCATGAATATTAATACAGAATTTTATTTTTATTTTTTATCGTAAATTGTTTACATAGTTTTTTCAAATTAAATATTCTTTTATTTTTTATTGCCTATAAATTATTGAGTTATGAATTTTTCTATTTTTTTTTATTGAACCTCACTTTTCATATCATGATTTAAAAAGAAATGATTCTCATAAAAATAACTTATTTTCTAAAAAAAAAAAACCAAAAATTACACATTTGTCACCACTACAGTATTTGCTATAGTAAAAAAAAATAGAAAAAAAAATCAATTGTGCCATTTGTATAGTAAAATACCATTAAAAAAATCTTGAAAATTACATATTTGTCACTGCAATAGTAAAAACAAATTGAAGAAAATTTCAATTGTCATTTCTACATTAACAAATTCATTTTAGTATATGTATAATGATATCATGCTTGTATTGAGGTTTTTTTTTTTTTTTATTTCACCCCTTTTTTTATTAATGTTTTTTTTCTTTGCAAAATTTGTTATATTGATAATTTTTTTATCTGATTTTATTCTTTATTATTTAATTGGTTTATATTTGAACTACTTAATTAAGTTTGTGTCTAGTATTTTACGAGTTGTAAATTTTAAAAATCAACTCAATTTTAGGGTTTCGCTCGAGATTGCTTGGTTTTATTTATTATTTTTTAAAACTAATGTGTGTTTACTTTCATCTTTCAGCATTTATTTAATTAGAGATGGGGTTCTATTTATTTTTTTCAACTTTCCGCATCCTGTTTTTATTTAATTGGGTTATCTTGGGTTTTTTTATTTATTGTTCTTTATTACATTTATTTTTAAAAATAAATTTTAATCTTGAAATAAATAAAATTGATTGATTTAATATAGGTGGATGATAATTTTATTTTTTTAATTTTTTGAGGCATTGCTCTGGCCATCCATATAGCTTTTTTCGATGTTGTCATGCAACCTTTTGTAGCGAGATATAAATGATCTCAACAAGCTTTTTTGATGGTGGGCGATATCTTTGAAATGACAGTGAGTCTCCAATAATCTTTATTTTTTTTATGAGTAAGATATCTACAATTTATTTGTCTCAGTTAATTATTACTAAATATTTTTTATATGGTTTGTTTATTATCATTATCTATGATTTAAATTAAATTATTATATTACTTGATTTTATTATATCTAGTCAAGTTAAGACTCGAGCATCAGATTTTTTTTTGTTTGTTTCTTTAAAAATACTATCATTAACTAGGTATCTTTGTTGTATGATAAAAAAAAATTGATCTGCCTGCGGTCACCGATCCAATCATAATCTAAAACACAAAGAAAGAGTGTATTTATTCTTTATTCTTTATTCTTTTGCTTTGGAACAATCTTGACAGGCACTACAGATATATGGTGGTGGCGGCGATGGAGCAGTGGAATCGACAGCTTTATCACAGTAGCCTTCAAGAATTTGGCTCTCTTCAGTATTAAATCCTAGTGTATCAGCCATGCTAGGCCAGCAATGTTCGCCACTTGTGCTCAGAGCTTGGCAGCAGATACGACCAGGTTGAGTCTCGATCGCCGCTAAGGAAGAAAAGAACAATCTCCCCAGTACATGCCTGCAGCTGCAACAAAGAGTTCCAGAAATCTGGTGACTCTTCATCTACTTTAAGCGAGTTGAAAGGTTTGAGATTGAAGCCACAGCTCTTGCCTTTAGCAGTCCAAGCTGCTGCATGCCAAGAAAGCTACGAAAGGAAAGAGCTTTGGATTAGAAGAAATTTTGAAGGAGATATATATATATATATATATATATAGAGAGAGAGAGAGAGAGAGAGAGAGAGAGAGAGGTATTTGATCAGGAAATGGAGATTGCAGAGTGATTTATAAAGAGCATGCATGATGGTGAATTAATTTGAACGTTAAACACAAGGCAGGAAGGAAATGAGAGAACGCGTGGTACTTGGAAGGAAGGGAATAGGAAGACCAGAGGCCAATAATAATCAATTAATCATCCATGAAGTTTACAATAAATGGCATTAAAATTCCAGTAGTTGCTATGAACTGATACGGTTCTTCCCTTAATAATGTTGTAGTTTGTTCTCAAGTCTTCAGAAGATTTTGAGTGTGTTTTATATTGTGATGGTGATTATTTTTAAAGCATTTTTAATATTCTTAACCATGATAGAAAGTTATTAACATTGTTTATTAATTATTAATAATGATATGATAGAAAGTTATTGACATTGTTTACCAATCCTTTCACAAGAAAAAACTTTTCTTATCGACACCATTAATTACCATCTAAAAACTATCATCTAAAAGCTAAAATATATGATGTTTTCATTATTCATATTAATTTTAATTTCTTTTTTAAATTTTCTAATTTCATCCTTTAAAGTTTAGTTTATTGAAAACTGAACTTTATAATTTGTTGTGGTTTACTTTTTATGGAGTTATCTCAATCTCACAATTTATTTTTTGGGTTTGACCAGTATACTCGATTTTTTTTTTTAATTGGCTCCCCCTCCCTCCAATTTCATCATTTAACATTGAGTTTATTAGGGATTAAGTTTTTTTCGGTTTGCTTTATATGAAGTTATCCTAGTATCGTGACTCGGATCATGATTTTTGTGGGTTATCCTAGTCTCATGACTCGAGCTGCTAGTTTGACAAGTTAACTCGGGTTCATGAGTTTGACGGGTTGACTCGAGTGGTGTTTTGTGTTTTTTTTTTTTCAATTTCATCCTTCAACATTAGTTTGATTAAGAATTAGGCTTCATATTTTTTTTAGATTTACTTTCTACAGGGTTATCTTGGTCTTATAACCTAGTTTATGGGTTTGGCAAATTAACTCGAGTTCTTTTTTTATTTTTTCTAATTAATATTTTTTTTCAATTTCATCATTCAACACTTGATTGATTGGGGATTGAGATTCATAATTTGTTTCGAATTGCTTTGTATGAGTTCTTATGGTCTCATGACCCAGACCGTGGATTTGATAGGTTAACACGTGTTAATTTAGATTGATCCAATAAGTTGTTGTCTTAATATTTTTTTCAAAAAAAAAACACCATCTTTAAATTTTTTTTAGTCAAATCACTTTTTTATTGGTAGTTTGGGTTGTCTTTGGACCCTCTAAATTAATCGGATCATATTAGGCTTAGTTATCAAACCCGACCAGGGAGTTGACCTGGCCAAAGAGCCAGGTCTTAGGTTACACAGGTTGACCTAGGGGTTGACCCAGCCAAAGGGCTGGGTCGCGGGTTACACAGGTCAACAAGGAAAAATTAAAAAAAAAATATTTTAAATTTTAATATTTCATATGAAAAAATTAAGAAACAACTCATATGAATATAAACTATATATGTTATAAATAATGAAGTTTAAAAGAATATATAAAAAAGTTTTTTATCCCGCATTGAAAAAACATAATTTTTTTCCTTGTAAACATAAAGTATATATATTAAAGGGTTTCAAATCCTATATTGAAAAAATAAATTTTTTCTTGAAAACATAAAGTATATATACTAAAAGGTTTCAAATCCACATTTAAAAAATAAAATATTCTTCTAGTATTTATATAATAAACTTTGAAAAGTGTTAATAATCAACTAAAAAAATATAAAAAAAGAGGGGTCTAAGAGAAAAACCACATTTGAAAAAAAAGGAGGGGGATTATAATAGTAACATTTGTTTTAAAAAATCAATTTGACATTTGATTATTTTTTTTTTTTTTGTATAATTGATCTCAAATTGGAGACCAATTCCATGTTCTTTTAGGGGTGAGGGTTCAATTGAAAGACAAAGAGCTTAAGTGGAAAACATGTATAACATAGGTGGCAACTTTGTAATTTGTTTTAAAAGTTCATTTTAGTCTCCCCATCTTTTTAAGTTATTAGGTAATTGTTCCTTATAGTTTTTAAACATTACATTATGGTATCATACTTTTTTTTTTTTTAGTTCTTTTTCAATGAAGGGAAGAGAGGGGGTTATCATATTGCAGCTTAAAGAGAGAGTTTTTTGTTGGCAACGATTTCAGCCATCAAAACAGTTGATTTTTATATCAAATAGTTTTATATGATGAGAGAAGTTGAGATTAAGTGTTTTCTTATTTTTAGAAAAACTAAAAAAAAATATTTAAGCTCCAAAAGATTTTTTGTTTTAAATTGATTATGAGTTTTTGAACGATTTTTTATGTTTTTTGAGGTCATTGATTGGCTAATTAAGGTTCCAAGGGTATTTCTAGGTATTTTTTTTATATCAAAATGGATTGAAAAAACAACAAGAGTTATTTTTCTGAAGACCATAATGGCCGGATATGGGTAATTATAAAAGTCGTGTTATCAATTTTTATTTATGAAGAATGGGGTAGACAGCATGTTGTCCACCTCCGTTAACTTAAAAATAAATAAATTAAAGGCATGCACATGAGCCCTTTCTTCACAGGCTAGGTGCTAGGTTTGGCTTACCAGGCTCACAGTGTCTGGTCTCATTCTTTTTTATTGTTATTATTTTCTTTTAAAAAACTTACTACTTTTTATATGTATTTTTCAAAATAATTTTTGAATTTATGTTTTGATTAATACCTCTTCTCTGTGATTTGTTTGACTTATCTAGCCTTTTTGAAATAACGATTATTTTATAATTATATTGAGTGTGTGTAATTTTTTTTATGAGGTTGGTGTGATTCATTTATAATTTTTTATATTTTATATAAATTAAAATTATTTAAAAAAATATTTATTTTTTTATAATATTTTTAATATGTATAGCCCTACATAAAAAAATTTTTCTTTTATTTTATTCAATAAATTTTATATGTATGTTGATTTTTGTTGCAAATTGATTTTTATAAATATATTCATTAAACACAACCGGATAAATGACATATATATATATATATATATATATATATATATATATATATATATATTAAAGAACTCTAAAATGCGTGGGATATTCACTGTAGCAGGTGCTTTATTTTTTTGCTTTTTTTTCCCATTTTCTTTTTTTTTTTTCTGTGGCAGATTTTTTTTTTTACTTTTGTTTTTTGTTTTTTGCTCATGTTTTTTTTTTTCGTTTTGTTTCTTCTTCTTCTTCTTTTTTATGTGGCAGGTTCTTTTTTTTTTTTTACATGTTTTTTTGTTCCTTTTTTTTACCCAAAATTGACTTCTTCTCTTTTTTAAAAAAAAAAAAATTTTCAAAATTTTTTTTGCTAATTTTTAAAATATTGAGCTAGTTGAAAATTTAACTATGTAGTTTTTTTCTTTAAAACATTGTGGATTGCTATAATATTCTCATACATTATTATTTTTTTCTTTTTATGATTTATTTTTTTTCAAAATGGTCTTTGTTGATTTTATTTTTTTTATATTAAGTTGGTTGATAATTTAGCTTTGTTGTTTTTTTTTAAAAGATAATAATATGGATTGCTACAATGTTTCCCCTATATAATTTTTGTTTTATTGCGGTGTTTCCCCACATATTTTTTTAAAAAATTATCTTTATCGAATTTATTTTTTTAATATTGAGTTGGCTGATAATCTCGCTTTAGCTTTCCCCACATGTTTTTTTTTATTTTTTATTTTTTTTTCAAAATTTTCAGTTTTTACATATTTTCTTTTTTTTTTGTTTTGTTTTTTCAGAATTATTTTTATTGATTTTATTTTTTTATTATTGAGCTGGTTAAAAATTTATTTTTTTTGTTTTTTTTCTTTAAAACATTATAGTTTTCCCCACGTGTGTTTTTTCTCTCTCTTTTGTTTCCTTTTTTTTTTTTCATTTCTTTTACCCAAAATTGACTTCTTTTTTTTAAAAAAGAAAATAGTATTTGTCGGTTTTTTTTATATATTGAGCTGGTTGAAAACTTAGTTTTGTAACTTTTTTTAAAAAAAAAACATTATGGATTACTACAATGTTTCCCTTACATGGTTTTTGTTTGGCTGCAGTGCTTCCCCCACAAGTTTTTTTTTTTAAATTATCTTTGTCGAATTTATTTTTTTCATATTAGCTGATTGAGAATTTAGTTTTATAGTTATTTAAAACACTGTAGATTGCTACAGTGTTTCCCCACATATATTTTTTTTATCGATGTTTTTTTTTCAAATATGTTTTTGTCAAATTTATTTTTTTCATACTAAACCAGTTGACAATTTAGTTTTTTTTCCTTAAAACATCGTTGATTGTTACAGTGTTTTTCCATATGATTTTTTTTGTTATGTTTTTTTTATTTAAATTATCTTTGTCATTTTTATTGTTTTTAATATTGAGCTGGTTAAAAATTACAACTGTAGATTTTCTCATTAAACACTATAGATTGTTATAGTGTTTTTTTGCATGTTTTTTTTCCTTTTTTCTTTTATATTTGTCAAAATTATCTTTGTTGATTTTTCTTAATATTGTGCTGATTGATAATTATAATTATATATTTTCTCACAAAACACTATAGATTGCTACAGTGTTTTCTTAAATTATTTTAATATTGAGCTGGTTGAAAATTTAGCAATAACTTTCCCCACATGTTTTTTTTTCTATTTTTTTATTTTTTGTTTTTTGTTTTTTTTTCTTCCAAAATTGTCATCTTTTTTTTTTCATTTTTTTTGTGTTTTTTTTTTCATAATTGTTTTTTTCAATTTTGTTTTTTTAATATTGGGCTGGTTGAGAATATAGATTTGTAGTTTTTTCCTTTAAAATACTGTGAATGATAACAATTTTTTTTATATAATTTTTTTCACAAATCCACGATAATGCACAAGCATGCCACAAGCCTGCGGCCTTGCACGGGCATGTCATGCCTTTTACTAATATATTTACTTATTAATATATTATATTATTATAATTATTATATTAAAATTAGAATTATTATTATTATTATTATTATTATTATATAACTGTTTTTTTCTTCTTTTTTGGTTTTTATTTTTTTTAATGAATTTTTTTTATTTGATTTAGTTTGTTAATGTTAATTTTTTTTATTTAGTTATCAGATTTTCATGATACGGATCTCGGGTTTGATGGGTTAACCTGATTTGACGAGTTATTTTTTTTCATTTAGTTTTGTTTGTTAAAGTTAATTTTATTTCTATTTAATTATCAGACTTTCATACTTTCATGACATGTATCCTGGGCTTGACGGGTTAACTTGGTTTGATGGGTTAATCCATTTAATTCTTGGTAAACCCATCAATTTTTTTTTCTATTTAGTTATCAAACTTTCATGACGTGAATCCCAGGTTTTACGCGATAACCTGGTTTAAAGGGTTAATCCAATTAATTCATTTTTTTTCTTCATTAGTTTTTTTTTTTATGTTGATTTTTTTCTTTATTTTTTTTAATTAGTCTATTTAATTATCATATTTTTATGACACGACCTTATAGCCAAACCCACATCCAATGTTCTTGGATCCGGCGTTACAGTTAGACTCAGTTAAACTTGGATCATGCAAGTTTAATTTTATTATTAATATTATAAATATTACTTTTAGGTTAGATGTTGCAGCTAAACCCAAGATTCTTGGGTATAGCCTTGTAAAAAAATCTAAAATTTTTATATTTTTATTTTTTTTAATTTTTTTTATATAAAAAAATAACTTGTGGCATAGCGCGGGTGATATATATATATATATATATATATATATATATATATATATATTCGAGGAAAGGGAAAATTTGATGTCACATGGAGTACGAGTTTTGGTAAAGTTTATGGTACTGCTACCAAGTCGCCACGTGTGTTTGTGTTAGTGGGATTAAAGGAATGACATGGTTCTACACCTTTTCCTTTTCTTTTCAGATAAAGAGTCCCACCCAAGGAATTTTACATAGGAAAATTGAACACGTGAAGGGAGGAGGAGTGGTTGATAATTTTTGTATTAGGGTGTTTCCGTTTCGGATCGATTAAATTTTATTTTAAAAATTCAATTAAATGAAAAAATAATATTCTTTGTTAATATAATCCTAACCAAATTGACAACCAATTCAAATCATACTAGTTTTGTGTGATTCAGGTTGGTTTTTCAGCATTAAAAACTATAAAAATCAAAAACTAATTAAATGAGTTTAGTTTTACTGTTGCCGTTGTACCAAAACCTTCTAACTCCATTTATCACATAGCTTGCGTATAAGAGCTTGAATTATTATTTCTAACATTAAATGATACCTTAACTTTTAGGATGAACCGAAATGGAGAGAGACTTGGATTTGTAAATACACAAGGAGCCATTACAACAACGATTGTCAGTGGCTGATGATAAAAATGAAGTGAAGGACCGAAGGTTATGAAAGGCACTGCGATGAGAGAACACATGGTAATTCTAAAAGAAGGTAGGGCGTAATGTGGTGTCAAAGAAGAATTTAATGTTAGGTTAACACTTCTCATGTGTGTGTGTGTATAGAGAGAGAGAGAGAGAAAAGAAAGGGGGGTGGCCGGAAAGGAATAGAATGAATTAGGATTAAAGATACTTCTATTTATACCCTTTTTTTTAAATTATTTAGATTTAATTAAGTTAGTTCGGTTTAATCCGATTTAATTAATTTAAATTTTTAAAATCAAAACCGAACCAAACCAGATAAGTTTTTTTAATTAATTTATTCAGCTTTTCTATATGTTCAATTTTTTCTTAGTTTTTTCAGTTTAATCGGTTAGCCGGTTTTTTTAAACATCCTAGTATGATATTGAAATAGTAGTTGTTTTTAAAAGTATTTTTTATTTAGAAATATATTATAGTAATATATTTTTTATTTTTTAAAATTAACTTTTAACATTTACATATTCAAAAGATCCCAAAACCTAAAAACAAATAATTTCAAAAAATACATTTAAAATTTTTAAAAATACACGGCCTTAATAGGGAGGTTCCTATGGCAGGGTCACAAGAGATATACGGGTATTCTAACTTTTCAAGGACCCCAACTAGGCAAAAAAAAAAAAAACCTAGGCTAACCTTGTTAGAAGCTGAGACACTGCCGTGTAGTCAATTGCAGGCTTCCATTGCCAAGTATAACGTAACTTTGCCTGGGGCCATGGAATGAGCATCCCCTCTAAACCAAGGCCTGGTTGTACGTGGTAAGCATGCATCACATATGCAAGAAATGGCAAGCTGATTTCAAGTGCTAAAGCAATTGTTCTTAGCATTGCTCACAGTAGTTAAGTTCACAAATCCCCTTGAAGGGGAAGTGCACGACGTTTCTTACCATCTTGGAACAAGCATCAAGGATTTTGATGGCTGCACAGCCCTCCAGGAAAAAAACTTGTGGTAAGAAGAAACTGCAAACGTCTTATTCAACGAACTGTAAGGCTGATTTGGCACAAGGAAAACAAGTGGGTAAAAAGTACATTCCACTTGAACAGATTAAATGGTGATCTCAGGATTCAAATTCAAACAGTGAGACTCAGAAAGGAAGTGAAACTGAACAGACGTTAGTACATTTTCTGCCCTTCCACAAATATCAGAGAAATAACTATTGGTACAGCAGCATTACACCAATTGGATGCTCTTTACTTGTTTACATAAGGATCAGTCATTGGTTTAAGAACAGACAAATCTGACCAGGCATTGTAAGGATACAAACCAGGGAAAAAAAATCTTATACAAGATTATACAACACATTCTGATCTTAACATTGCTTAGTAAATTCATAGTCACAGTCCATTCTGTAACAAATTTCGGTATCTACAAAGTGACCGGAAAAAATAGCAAACCCGACGTACCTATACTTTCCATTAGCAGATAATCTAGTATGTTCCTCAAATGACCTGCAGATAAGGTATGCAACATTACAAGAGAGAAAAGATCTTATGATTCAGCAGATGTTACTATGACAGGCACTGAGGTACTTTTTGGATGGCAGACATGTTGTCACCGTTTTCTTCCCACAACCATGGATGAAGGAGCATTTCAAACCCATTTTCTTTTAGCAATCTGCTAAATGCCCTTCAAAAGGATCTCACCCTCATCAGATCTGGATGTATCTACATAATCCACCCTTGCATGTCATATTTCAGACTCAAATGCATAGCACTAACTCCAGATCCATTTACTCTCATGGTCTCGGGATCTCAAAATGCAAACTTGGGGGATTCTTACTAATAAGGCATGCAAGTGAATTGAATACCCACAGATAATATCAGTTCCTCCGAATTTAATGAATCCAGAAATAGACACACTTACAGAAATTACATTGTTGTGCTCAATCACACTTTTTCTAGCTATTATCATCTCTCGAGGAAATTGTACAGAAAGGATCTTGTGAGAAAGCAAGATACATATTATCAAAGAAAGAAATATCATTATCAAGGAAGCACTGTTATGTTTTGCTATTAAGCAATATGTAAACATTGAGGAGAAACATTTAATAAGTCACTTTTTTGGTTGATGGTGTAAATACTTGTAGACAGCCTGCCCACAATCATCCTGTCTTAGCAATTACCCCCTCTCGAACCACACACTAACTTCAGATAGGGCACATCAAGGGTTAGAGGAAAGAGAGTAAGTCCAATCATCAAGACCTAATTGAATGGGTAAACGATCCAACGACATGAAGTACAAACAAATTTAACAGAACAATAATTGGTAAGAAAAATTGGAAAATTAAATCTGCACATAGAAAAATCCATAACATGGATGAAATTGAATGATATAAATTGTAAAACACTTTGATCAGTTTAATAAACAAGCAAGGTTCAATTGCTCTATAATTCCCTAACTCAAAAAGGAAAAAAGAAAAAGAAAGCCTTCTCAGCAAAACTGCCTCAATAAAATTGGAGATCCATAAAGTGAGATAGTGAAGGTCATCCATAATGTTCTCTAAAAATATTTTCTTAAATGAGAACTTTTGAGTTCAGCAATATTTAGACTAGCATGCAAGCAGCCAATGATTCACTGATGTAGTCCACAAATTCTAAGGATACCCCTATATAAGTGATGACATCAACCGAGAGAAAAACAATTATTATTGTAAGAGCCGACACAAATTCAAGCATCATAATTTTAATATAAATACCAGTCACCACAGTGAGAAGAATTAGTGAGGAAATTAAAGAGCATCATATGCATAGTTTCTAAATTGTGAAAGACTTGATCCTATCCTTATGTTTATTGAGTCACTATAGAGTTCTCAATCATGATTTTTTTAAAAAAAATCTCTTTCAGTCTCTCATTCAACTTTTTTAAGTGCTTCCATGCATGCACTACTTAGACTTCCCACCTACATGGAAAATCACAAATAGTTTTTTCAATCAGATTTAGCACAATTGAGAAAAATAAATCAACAATGTTGCAAGACTATAGAAGTTCAATTTTTTTTCTTTCCATGGCATTCAATAATAATTGATGTCCATACATGGCATTAAAAAAAAAAAAAAAAAAAACCATTCCCCGCTTATCAACCATTATTCATCCTTGAACAGATGTTTTAAGATATGTGAGTTAAACCACAGTGAAACTATGATCTCAAAGGATAAATAACTATGCTTGATGAATGAATTATGAAGCCTCAAAACAATGTTTCAGGAATATAGAGGCATGTAGAAAGGAATAAGCCTAGAAGTTTAAGGTCCAAAGTTCTTATTTCATACTGCTAACCTAGATAGAATTTCAATATTTTCATACCGAGGATGAACTGACACCAAGTATAGTAGAACATGTAGATGAGCACCAATTAAGATAGCAAACAAGAGTTTTGCAAAATTAGATTTCACAAGATAAAATTCACGTGCACACCCTTGTGAATTTGACTGCAATTTCAATTGTACAGTAAAATGAAACAGAGACATGCACTACAACTACCTTTTGGGAAAATTGGATAGAGCACCCTGTGAAGTTGTCAGCTGAGAGGAGAAAAGAAAGGGTCCAAACACTGAGAGCTGACCCGAGGACGAGACAAATGCTAGTTTATTCTATAGTATAGTTAAATATATCAGATACTCAGAAAAAAAGAGCATGTGCATTCTAAATCAGAGGCCAAATTTCACATAAAAGATAAACTGAATGAGGAAGGAGCTATATTCAAGCTAGTAAGGAAAAAGAAGCTCTTTTATTCCTTGTTACCGAATCTCTTAGCAATGATGGGCCGGACATCATCAGCATCGACCAGGGTCTCTAAGAAGGGTAGTAATGAAATTAGCGCGCAATCTGATGAATCACTAAACCAGCTCTTAATAGGAATCCCATTGTTTACTTGCAACCTGAAAACCTGAAATCACCAAAAGAACAACAGTTAAACAATCAGGAGTAAATTCAATAAGAAGATTTTTCTTCGTTCCTGCCATTTTGACACCCGGAATCCTTCTCTGTAGGAGGAGGCAACTACACTACATTTCCCATCTCACTAGCCTTAACAAAAAAAGGACGGACCTCGTGTTCCATCACTTTTCACTTTTGAGGTTATGACTTCTACTGCCCTCTCCAATCTCCATGCTAGAGCCCAGACCTAAGATAAGAACTTTGGTGTGTTCTACTTCTACAGTTAACCTACAAGTATTGCTGAGATAATAATTTTTATGTGAGCATAAAAGGCAAAGCAAGACCCCAAAAATTTGAAACATAGAAACCCCGGGTCTTATTGTTGAAGATCAGACACAGTACAAGTACATTTAACAATAATTTGGTATCCCAACTAAAATTATCACACAACACAAACCCATTTACCTAGATGGCAATCATAAGCAAGTATGATAACTTCTCGCAGCTCGTACAGCAAGAAAATTGGACAAATGAAAGATGGGGAAGGAAGGGAAGGGGAATAGCAAAGTGCAAAACCATCGATGCAAAATAGCTAGGTAAATACCTGTGGAGAATTATCAATGATGGCAACTTTGGCAAGATCAACACCTAAAACTGTCAAATCTTTTGTGTAACTTCCATCTGAAAAAATGCACGATTCACGATAAATCCGCCTAGATATAAGCTTTCTATCAGGATCCAGCATGTCCAAAAGCTGTGCTGCATAGATGCTCTGGCTAGCTGTGAAGATAACAACTTCAAACATCTCTGCTACTCTCTCCAAGAAAGTGTGGACGTGAGGCCTCTGTTTTACATACACTGTGTGCTCTTTCATATTGAAAAACACAGTAAAGGTGAAGTCCGCATCATCGCAATGTTCCAATGTTGAGTGGACAAGTGTTTCTGATAACAGAAAAGCCATCTGTGACTCAACCTTCGTATTATACTTGGGACACAATTCTTCAATTAAATTAATTATAGAGAAAATGATGCTGATATAGCACGATTATGACCAAAAAGTTTATGAGAGAATTTATGAGAATTTCAAACCAACCAGCCTATCAATATCTTCTTTTCAATGGTGGCCATTCAAAATAGTGTTTAGACTTTGGATAAAGCAAAAGCACAAGTAAGAGAGTCGGGCTCAAACTCAACAAAACCAATTGGTAAAATTTACATATATTAGAAACACATAAAGCACAGTATCTGGACCCAATGACCTACCCACTAACTTATCTCAGTTGTTATAATTCAAATAGTGTTGTCAGAAGGCAGCAGTATCAGTAGAAGAGTCGAAGAATCAAACTCAAAAATATGAAAGGACAAGGAATATTGCATGGACTGGCAACATGTAAAACAAAGACATAAATAACATAATTTTTTTACCATCCAAATCAAGCACCAGGGTTATGGACTTTCTTCTGCAAGGCTCCTTTGGGCTGATAGAGGGCCGGAAATTTGAAACCATATCAGATAATTCCGGCAAATTTCTGATAAAGAACTGAGGATCAAAGTCTTCTGCTTGGTCTGAGTCAGTGATTAGATCAGATTCCTGGTCACAAGATCTTATCTGATTCATTGCTAGATACAAACCACTGTTATCTGAATCTATCATGGCTTCTTCACTTGATTTCATATCATTGGAGTCGCTCGCTTTGGCAGTATCCTTGAGAAAAGGTAGTATCATGCACTCCTCAGCCACATCAAACAACATACTTGGCTCAGCGCACTTGTAATCAAGAAAAGGATTCACATCGGTGAAATCATTGACAACAGCACTCTCATCAAATGGTAAGCTAGCACTAATCGTGTCAGAAATAAAGAAATCCGATATGTTGCAAGTTTGATAATCACATGAACTTCTATTATAATCACTGTCATCAGGACCCAAACCTGGCACGTAAAGATCGCTGTTATTCCCTACAATAGAATTCAGAGAAAGTTTATCACACTGGATATCGTCATAGAAAAATCACCAAGAAGGAGTAGCTCCAATACAAAACTCTTTGGAGATCTCCATTAAAATTCTAGCTTTACCATGACATCAAGTAATAATCAGTTTTGATTTTATGTTAGATCCTAGCAAAGCTAGATACCACGGCAAAAAATGAAACTGTTACAGATGTCCAATGTAATTCTTGCTTCTACCATCCAGCAAATGCTTTGAAGGTCCTGTACATGTCCTCAATATCCTTGTTTTCAACTCACCAACACTCTTTGACACAAATTTTACAATACCCCGTAAAACAGTAGATTGTCTCATTACAATAGCATAAACAAGAGACAAACAAAAAATCATTCATTTGTATATGATTGGCTGTCATGCAGGCAACTAAACAGGAAAAATGTAGTGCAGGTATTGTAGGAACATGACTTTCTTCCATTTCTTTAGCGATGAAGGCATATTGATGACTAGTTTTTTGTGCATTTAGATGCAGAAGTATGAGCTCTACCTGCACCATCATCGATATTTGGCACACTGAGGACTTCAATGGGCTCCAGAACAGGAGAAAAAATTGTCTCCAAGTTTGATGCAAAGTTATAACTAGATTCCTGCATTAAATGAACTATCATGAGAAACCATCCAAAAGAAACTAACTAAAACACAGTGATTATACTATGTATAGCATTTCAAGAAGTAGATTAAGGGCAACATGAGTACATTGAAATCCATCCAAAATAGTTCAATTTTAAGCATCTGTAACTTCCTAGGCAGTATTAGGTTCAAGAGTCTCCTTAGTCAGTAAAGCACTACGAATTTCCTAGGGCTTCCCCACTCTATGGACCTAGGACAAAAAACCTCTGCACTAAAGCAGTTTCAAGCATCACTTGATGGCTTGGCAGCAAGGATTGTTCTTCAGTGTTGGTAACCTACGGTAACAAGAGATGACAAGTGCAGCCAAGAATTACTACATTGTCATGAATTTATTATGTAATGGACTGTAGGAAAAGATGTCCATATCAGTTCTTTTATTCTATATTTCAGAATTGGTAAAGTCTCCATGCCCCAAAAAGGGAACATCAAATAAGACACCAGAGATAGTATTCAACCTTGACAGGATTATAAAAAGCAGAAATCCACACGAAAGTTTTGGAAAGTAAATCAACAAAGCAAGGTTCTGTTGACACCGTGACAAATGTGTTGCGAGCACATCCAGTAATTAGAGTCCAAATATTGAAGAAAGACAAGCAAAACACTAGTATCTACATACAAACTTACAATATCCCCAGTTGTGCCAGAATCTACAGAGATTGGTAGCTGCTTCAGAAACTGAGAATTACCATCACGGGGCCAGTCTTGCAGATCAACGGCTTTGTTATTTTTAATGTCCCCCTCCTGTGTGTGTATTTCCATACTCGAAGCAACTAGCAGGAATTGTTAGAAGTCCGGTTAATAACGAAAAATCTCTACAAAACCAAACTGCTCATAATGCAACAAATCTGGCAATTGAACTGCTTGTAATGCAACAACATGGAGTCATGATAAGAGTAAGAGCAGGAAATATTGCAAGTGTCATTTTTTCAGGTGCATAAAGGAACATAAAACAGATGAACACTACATGACAAATATAACGACTACAATGACAAACATTCAGAAGACTTCACAGTTCTTCAAAAATTAAAAAAGCTTCACTGGGAAACAAAACACTGAGAAATCTTTCACGACCATCTGCAAGTGTAGTTAACATAAGTGTAACTCAAGTGGGATTAGTTGCTTACCATAGCCATCCTGACATTTCTGAACACACTTGTCGAACTCTGCATGTTGTTGAGAAACTGAGACATGGGAGTATGATTTTTTGGATATTACATTTGACTTTTGACACACACTAAGACAATTTGTTTCTCTTATAGAACTCATGTTTAGGTTGGTCTTCATTTTGAATGATGGCATTTGATCTATTTTTTTATATGTGCCACAAGATCGTCTCGAAAAAATCAGTGAGGAATAAAACCCCTTTAGACAATCAAAGCACCCGCTGAGACTCCTGCAAAAGAAATAAGGAAGATATTAGTATAGACAGGGATTTGGAGAAGCAACGAGAAAAGGATAGATTATCATATAAAAGAAATAATGCAAGATAACTTTGTTGTGTCATGGGTGTGTGGGGGCAAGTGTGATAAGACAATAAAGGAGACAGAACTAAACACCAAATTTACACCAAATTTTTGTTTTTTTTATTGCCAATTAAACACCAAGCCCGGCAAAACTTTCCCAAAGCTAACTCAAACTGCTGCCACTAACTAGCCGTAAAAGGAATAGCTCCAAGCACAATAAAAGCAACTTGTAGATCGGTAAGTTTCAAAATTGCAGAATATGAGCTAACAGTACTAAAAAGAGGCAGGTCCAGGACCAGCAGTGCTATACGGAATCCCTGTCAAGTGTAGTGATTTAAGGTCACAACTTCCATATTTTTCAATAACAACCATTGATGCGAGATTCTGGAAAAACCCAAGTCAACACTTCAAAAGTTGATAAGCAAATCAGAGACTTAAAAGTGATCTGGTTAACATTGCTATTGCACAGAAAGAAAATAAAACTAGAAAAAACAGGCTTGACTGTCTTTCATGAACTTCCAGAAAAGGTAAAAAGAAAGTACACAGCACCAAAACTCATTAGAAAAACTAAACTTTGAAGTTGAAATACATCAAGGATGAATTCTTTTGGTGATTAATACTTTTATATCACAGTTAAGGCCAGAAAGAGAAAGCTTTACCTTCTTCAGTTGTAAAAGAATGAGTTTAAGGCCAGGAAGAGAAAGAGAAAGGGAGTCTATCCATACACAAAACTCTCTCAAAGTCTATCCAATCAAAACCCGTAAAAACACATCATAATTACACAAACAAAACCAAGAAAACCCTGAAAACAACCAGCTCAAATGACAGTCATACCTCAAATGACAGTCATACACTTCAACTATCAAAAAACCAAAAGAAGAAGAAAAGAAACAGAGAGGAAGAGAGATCAGCAGCAAGAGAAGCAGTTCTTGAAGATAAAAATTCACCTGAGAACGTTGAAACTGAGAAAATAAATCAATTATGGAAACATACAAAGCCAAGAAAAAAAAAATACCCGTGTGTCCAGATGCTATTAACTGAGAGAGACTTTCTCTCTCTATCTCAAGAGCTTCATTCTCTCTCTCTCTCTGCAGAAAATAAATCTAAGACTTTCTTCTCTCCTTTATATTTCTCTCCGAGTAAATTATTTTTTAGTCCCTGGGTTTTAATTGAATTTCGAATTTTAGTCCTTTGACTCTTGCCTATTGTCGTTTAAGACTTTCATTAGTTTTTCTCGAGATTCCTGCTGTATATTTAATTTTTTTATAAGAGATAAAAATGTGAGTGGTTTATATATAGTATGAGAAAACCAACGTATGGTTTAATTTATAAGATAGCTATAAACAAGAATAAAGGATTAAATTAAGGATTTGGAAATATTAGTGATTAAGTTATAATATCTTAACACATGATAAATAATTTATTATTGTAGTAGTGGTTGCGGTTCAAAATGTTTTTCATTTAAAAATATACTAAAATGATGATTTATTATTTTTTAAAAATTATTTTTAAAATCAGCGCATCAAAACAATCCGAAAATATTAAAAATATATTAATTTTAAAAAAATAATTTTTTAAAAAAACTTGGGTTGGACCGAACAGCTCTAAAAAATTAAATTTCAAATCTCTAAAAGTACTATCAAATATATTATATATATTAGAGTGAATCATTCTAATTTATAATTTTTAAAAAATAATATTAAGATTAATTTTATTAAATATTAATTTAGCCCTTTTAAAAATATATTTTTAAAGAAATAATATAAGGGTAATATACAAAACAAAACAAATTGAGTTTATCTCTTCCAAATTAAAATATGTAAACTAAACTTATTTATCATTTAAATTCAAATCATGAGTTTTTATTAAAAATTGATTTTAAATAACCTATTAAAATTATATAAAAAAAATTAGAAGATTACTATAAAAACACAAGTTTCTAAACTTAATACCCATATATGTCATCAAAGCAATTCTCTAATTATAAATACAAACAATCAAATATAAAATTATAATACATGTGATATTATAACTTCATGACTTTTAAATTCAAATAAATTTTAAAAAGAATGTACCTTTTGATCCATAACAAACCCTTTTAAAATTGAAATTTTTAATATAATTTGTCGAAGAAAATTGGGCTTCTCTTCTAATTCTTAATTATTATTTCATGTAAATTTTTTATAGAAGAAAACATACAATTATAGAATATAGAGATTATAGTTTTCTAAATAGACTCCTTATATTATACACATGTTACATGTATATTTATTAGATGGAAAACTAATTTTCAAATTAATCAATAACATTTTAATATTAATATTTAATAAATTATTCAAGAGCTTGGTATCCATTTACACCACATTTTACATTCTATGTCTCGAAAGAAACACTCCAGTGTAGAATAACGGCATTATTAAGAATATTCTATTTTTCTTTTTAATATTGATGTTTCAATCAGCTTGCATATGATTTGATTAATTCTATGAATCTTGAAATTAATAATTATATAAACTTCTAGTGATCATGAGAGAACTTGAACTCGTGACCATTGAAAAGCAAACCTAAAACCTGACCAGTTAAACTACACCTTAAAATTATCACTGAGAATACTTTACCAGGTGGATTTAGAGTACACCTATAGATTTTAATTTATTTTTAAATTAATAGTAATTTTTTAGTGCTTAAGTGATAAACAACGGGGAAAAAATTTTTATTTTATTTTTATATCTATAAAGAGTTACTTTATAATTATATTTCATTATACACAATCATATATTTAATTATCCATATAGAATAAACATTTAAAGGGATGTAAAATATAAATAGCTACTAACCTATTTTTCAAATAAAAATATACAAACATACAATTACATATACATACATCTACTTGACATCTTACATTAAATTCATATTAATATCCTCAAAATATAATTTTAACTAATAATCATTTAATTATTACAATACTTAAAATAAAAGTTATTTAATTTATATGTTGAAAACATTATTCTATTTACTTACTCATTCATCAAAAATCTATAAGGTATTTTATTTTATTATATTGGCTTGTCTTATTAACTAGGTTGATTATAATATTATGCCTTACTAGTCTTGTGTGAGTTGTAATAAACCTATAATTAAACAAATAAATTATAATGATATAATTATTATTTTAATCATGATATTTACAAGCACATCTTAACAACAATTTCTTGTAATTGATATAATTTCAATAACTCTTTTAATCACTATTATTTCGGCTATTCTCTCATAGACATCAATAAATTCAACAATTCATTTACTTATCAACAATCCGAGATTAATAAATTTGACAATCCTTCTAATTGCTCAATAATCTAGTTATCTCCTCATGAATGTCAATAAATTCAACAATTATTGTAATTGTCAACAATCTAACTATCCCCCTTCTCGATGCTAATAAATTTGACAATCATTCTGATTATCAACAAGTCAGTTATGTATTCATAGCAACCAATAAATCTAACAATTCATCCAATAAATATGACAATTTTTTTAATTGTCAACAATCCAATAATCCCTTAACGGATATCATAAATTTAATAATTCTTCTAATTGTCAATAATATGACAATCCCCTCATAAATATCAATGAATCTGATAAACCTTCTCACATTACCAATATTTTGCAATATTATTTCTTTTTTTAATTTTTTTTTCTATTATTCTGAATTTGAGCTCTTCTAAATCAAAAAAATTCTACCACATTAATTCATATCATTACTATATGAAATGTTTACATTATAATCACACATAATAATTTTATTTTCATCCAACATACAAAAATTCTATTTAAATCCATCTCATCACAATTGATATTTTTAAATACGTTAAACACATCCAATTACATGTTTATTCATAAAATTCCACAATTTCTCGTATCCTTTCTCTTGATTGGCCAACACCTCTCACTTAACAATAAATTCTCCTCTCATTTTCACATTATTTAACTACTTTTACATTTCTCTACTATAACTACATCTTTTATTACAATTTACATACAATTTCCTTCATTACATAATTTCCTATTTTCATCTCCCATGGTCTTACTACTTCATACAAGCTCATGGATGGAGCAACATTTAAGACAGGGGGAGCTGGTAGAATTTGATAGATAAAATCAAAATTAATATAATAAAATTTATTATTAAAAAAATTATTTATTTAAAAATCAAAATATCATATTATTTCATATTTAAATACTAAATAAAAAAATTAAAATGTTTTGTAGGGATCCGCCTGCTTACCTAATTTAAGGATTTCCTTATAACTTTGATTTTATATCCCGATGAGATTGCAATGATATTAAACAATATTAGCAAAAAAAATACATTAGAGATTCAATTTAAATTATTTTTAAAACTGTGAAAAGTCAAGCAAGATCAAATCAAGATAATTTCTATACAATTTAAAAATTCTTTTTACTAAAAAAAATATTAGCAATATCTATCAATTTTCTTATATTAATTTTTTTAATCCAACTTTTAACATACCGCAGACCAATTTTGTTTTCAGAGTAGAAAACTCCATTTTTTCTTTTAGATTTTGTTATAATTATAATCTATTATAAAAATAAAAAAATTGTCCACTTCCAAATAACTGGACAAGTTCTGTAAGACCCGATCGCCCAGATGGCCAAGGTGTTACCCACAGGGGCATGGCTGGCAATTAAGAGAACCATAATTCTCCACCGTCGATCTGTCCTACTACGAAGGCCCAGATCTCTTGAATTCGACCCGTGGAAAGACAGAAAACCCTAAATATGCTCTCTCTCTCGCTTTATATAAATCTTGAGCCAAACCACACTCTTGAAATCTCAGCGGTGTAGGCGGAGCTCACCACTGTCTCTCCATCTTCTCTTCTCTTCTCTCCTTTGATTTTCAAATCTTATCATCTTATGTATACTGGAGCTAACAAATATGGTTGGTGTGTGTTTTGTTAGAATCCAGTGAGGAAGGGGAAAATGGCGGTGCCGTTGCTTACGAAGAAGATTGTTAAGAAGAGAGTTAAGAAGTTCAAGAGGCCACAAAGTGACCGCAAGATCTCTGTCAAGGTATGATTTACTTTTGCTAAATTTGTTGGCTTACAACGTTGGGATTCTGTAAGGAAAATGATGATACTTGTTGTCGCCCCAGTCTTACTTGCATTTTGAGGTGCAGGATGGTGATTGACATTCCTTGTCTGATTCCTTCAACTTATAATCATTGTATCATGTCTTATAATTTTTATTTATTTTTTTTAAATTGGTTTTTTTGCCTTGTAATGTAGAGCCCATTTGACACCCAGTCTCATTTGCTTCCTTCTTTGGTTGCAGTATGGCGAGCTAGCGATCGACTATCCAGTCCCTTTTAGGCTAAACAACTATGTTTTTTTTTAAATCTT